>VFFE01007043.1:839946-875715 GCA_008921705.1 Burhinus oedicnemus
GAAATGGAAGCAAAACCTTATCCGCCCAAATTAATGGGCAAATTTTACAACATGAACACAAGAAAAATGTTGGGCTTGGGGTTTGTTTTTTTTCCCCCTGCAAGGCCTTTTTTTTTTTTTTTTTTTTTTTTGCAGGACAGTGTTCCTTTATAAAAGCATTCTTCTGAAAGCACTGCTCCCGTGAAGCTCCCCCTCCAACAGCTACTGTTACAAATCTGCGATAAAAGACGCATTCAGCAGGGTTTGGCACACAAATAGCACCCAAAGTGGCATTGCCAAAACCTCACAATTTTATCACGAGCTTCAAAATATTTGCAGAAAGAAAAGACGCTCTTGCTGGGAGCATCAGCTAGGAGAAGCTTCAGCTCTTGGGGTCGTGAGAACCTCAGATTTCATCGGGGGGGGGAAAAAAGGGGGAAAAAGAGAAGATGTCTAGACACAATTCTGGAGAAAAACTCTCAAGCACGAGTGCAAACGTGATGCAGATCTTCAAGGACTGAAAGCAGAGGGAACCTTTGATGGATTACCCCTTGATTCCAGATTTTGCAGTCTCACTGGTGACTTCAGAATATTTTGGGGGGATGGAACCGCGCTGTGAACTTCAGCCCTGGAAGCACCATCAGAACAAAAGCTTTGCAAGCGCTGGGGACAGTGGCTGTCCCCCAGTGCCACCTCGCTCTTCAGCCAGTGCTCAACTACACGTGGGCAGAGCCACGGAGGTCCCGTGGACTGGAAGCATGGACTTTGGAGTTGAGTGGAACAGGGACGCTTTGCTTGCCTAGAAAGGGCAGGTGTCCACGATCTAGCCACATAACCCTGCCAAAGAAAAGCAGGAGGTCTTGCTCTGCCTTCCCTCACCCCCCGCATCCCCCTACCCGCGGTCTCTCCCTGCCCCTTAGCACGTGCCAGACCCCTCCGAGAGCTTCTGCACCAGCAGAAAGCCACCCGCTGTTATCCCGAACCATCAGATCAGAGCAGCTGTCTCACGAACCTCTAACTTAAGTTTGCAAGGCAGATAGAAATGGAAACAAGACCCCAGGAGACATAAATGGAAACAAGACCCCACGCTGGCTGAGCAGCGCAGTGAGGCAGGTCCACCAAAGCCCGGGAGATGGAGGAGGACAAGCCCCGGTGGCGCGGACAGAGAGCTTTGCTGTTTCTGTGTGTCCTGGTTTGAGGTAAAACAGGACCAATTTCGTTCAGTAACTTTACTTTTTAGCTAGGCCTCTTCTCACTGCTGAAATTACCAGCATGTTGTGCAGAAACTGTTGGCTCTCAGAGTGATGGGACCCATGTTTATAGTTGGTGCCAAGGAATGGGATGCAGAGAGGCTCTTGTTATCCTTATTGCTGTAACCACCAAGGTCAACCAACTTTGTTACTTGCCCCATTGGAGGGTCAGAAGCGGAAAAGCGTAGAGGGGTCACCCCTGCGGGGAGGAGCGGACAGGACAGGTGACCCCAAACTGACCAACGGACCTCAAACCAGGACACCATCCCATCTGCATCGTGCTCAGTGTAAAAGCTGAGGGAGCAAAGGGTCAGCTCTTTCCATCAATGGCCGGTGTCCGAGGAGGACTCAGTCTGTTCATCTGCCTTTGATCCTGATCCTGAATCCAGATTCGGAATCCAGTTCCCATCCATCACCGAGTCCAGTCTGGGACTTCCCCAGTGCCTGCTGGTGACGTGACTGTCATCCTGGGAGCTTGATACGGTTTTGTGTATATTTCACCATTTTCTTTTTATTATTTTATGATTAATATTTCATTAAAGTGGTTAGTTTCTTCTAAACTCTTAAGTCTCTCTTTTTTCTCTCTCTCTCCTGCCTCCCTTCAAAGCGGAGCCGGAGAGAGAGGATCTGTCGTTCCGCCTGATGGGGCCAATCCAGCCCAAACCACGGCACCGTGGAAGAGGGGCTGAGCCCAGGACACAAGTGTGTAACACCTACCCGGCATCTCCGCAGGGACGCGGGCACGCGCACCCAACGGCAAGGACAGCTCTTCTGTCCTGCTGCTCTTCCCTTCCACGCCAGGAACAAACCGCAGCCAAACCCAACTCGGCATCCACGGCGCGAGGGAAGAGAAACATCTCAGCAATGAATAGATTTCAGCTGGAATCTCCCAGGAGACGGTATTAAAGCGAAGGGGGGGGAAAGAAATAAATAAACGGAGGAGAAAAGAATCAACTTGCCAGTATCGGCCATGCCAACTTCTAAAACCGTAAGTCAAGCCCTGAATGCCACAGCAACGGCTCCCAGTCTGGGATACTGGGAAATAACCAGGCTAACGCAGGGTGGTGAGAGGAGGACATCTCCCTACACCTCTCTGCCCAAGAATTCCCATTTTCCAGCTTTCCTCCATAACCACGAAGCTCTGGAGGTCTTTTTTCTTTAAAAAGCTGGGATTTTCACTGAAGTTCCTGGTTCTAAGTGCTGGGCTTTGATCCAAGCGTCAGAGGTCAGGAGATAGTGAGGGCCTGCAGGAGCTGGCCACCCGCCGAACCCTCTTCCAACCAGCTCACTTGGAATCCACACCAATGCATTTGGGAAGTATTTCCCAAAATGCAGAGTTTAATCCCAAAATTGTATCGTGCAGCAGCAAGCGCAACTCTATAATACTCTATAAATACATCACTATGTACCACGCTCACCAGGTCCAGCTCTAAATTTGGTTCACCCATCAGTCACAGAAAATATAAATATTCTCCCTGGTTTTTGGTGCAATATTCCCAAGTTGATCCAGAGAACCTATGGAGTCACTAAGCTATAATTAGAGGTTTGTTATAAAAGGTGTTTGGGATGCCTGTCAGCACTGAAGGAGACTGTATTTAAGGTACCCTTAACACACGTAGCGGCAGCGGGCTGGTTTTTTGGCTTTCATAAAAAAAAACCACCCCAACTTGTTTACTCACCTCAAGTGACTTTTCTTGGTCTCTGCTTAGCTAGAGTATTTTCAGCCTCTAACTTGATTAATGGCATTTTTAAAAGGCAAAAAGAAAAAGCCATCAGTGAGGTGGTTTAAAAGATACATTTTTATCCATTGCTCATAATGTGATTACCAGCTAAATCTTGCTTTTCACCAAAAAAAAAAAAAAAAAATTAATCGGGTGCAGGACGTGCACATTCACTCATTCGTTATTGTAGGATTGTTGACATTAGCTTTTATTTTTAGCAAAACATGAAGTGTGGAGGGGAAATGAAACAATGCGATACTTCTTTGAGACCTTCTCAAACATTAGGAAAATATGCAAAGAAAATACCGTAGTGATCCGCTTGCATACCTTCCCACAGAGCGCCGGGCTTGAGTTTATAAAATAACAAATACTGTTTCAAAGCACTTGGACTGGCCTGACTTTTTTTTAATTTTTTTTTTTAAATTTTTTTCTTTTTTTTAAGATAACATCTGACAACATCACCGTACCCTGTGCCTTTGGGAGGGAGAGGACCCGGGAGCCAGACACCAGGGATGCTCGCTGGGACCTGGTCATCACCCCATGGGGTGGCTCTGGGCAGCTCATGTTCCCCACACCGAAAACGGGGGACACACGGGATCACCGGCACGATGCCAGAGCGAGCATCGCACATCACAGGCACCTCCAACCGCCCTAATCCTGCAAACATCTCAATAAAAAGGTTGCTCCGTCAAAGGCACGGGAATTTCTCAGCTTTGCAGCGCAGCGTGGTGCGCTCGCGTGCAACACTTGTAGGGCCAAGGTTTCAGCAGACCATTCCCTACGTTTCTAAATAAAAGATTTTTAGGCCTACAAGCACCGAGCTATATCACAATTTAGCAAATGTTGCTAAAATTAGGTTTAAACCGGAATGAGAAAGCACCTCTAAAGCGATGCTCTGATTCAACCCCCGGTGGCAGCATCGCCTGTGCTCTGCTGTTGGAAAGTCCTGAGGGCGAGGTGGCCATGGCCAGGAGATGACCGGGGCTGCTCTAGGAGGGGGAAAAACATCATTAGGAGAGAAAAATCATCTCTGCTAATACTGAATGTGAATTCAGGTGTGTAATTACACCAGCTGCCAGGTACAGCTCTGCAGAGGTGACCTTTCCTGGGGCTGCCTGGGCACGACACCATGGAGGTAGCAAGGCAGAGAGAGGATTTCTCCAACCACCCGCCTTTGGGACAGAACTGGCCAAAAAAAAAAGCAGCAGCAGAAGGCAGAGCAGGCAACAGCTGCAGATCCCCGTGGTAAGAGGGTGCCCAGCTCCTGGATGCTCTGAAATCGCCCCTTCCCAAATGCTGCTTTCCATCCGTCCCTTCAAAGCACAATAACAAAATATTTGGGAGCTGGATGGACGCACGGTGAACACGCAAACAGATTTCACTATTAATGGCCTCCAGTGGACTGGTTTTTGCATTCCGCAGCAAAGCACCACTGCAAGGGAAAGTTTTCTTCTTCCAGTAGACTATTTACTGTCACACACCTACACAAAATCATGGATATTTGACTTACAATTTCTATTTCTCCCCCCAAAAAAGCAACTGAAATCGAGCTGCTCAGTTGCAAAATTAGCAATACTTTGTATCTGCAATTCAGTTTCAAGAAGCTCCTTCATCTCTTTTTTATAACCACATGCCATTTTTCACTACATTGAGCTTGAAGAAAATTTAAGACTTCCTCCCCGCCCTGTCTTCTTTTTAACGGGAGATGTGATTATTGAAATTAATTCGGAAAATAGTCAGCATTCACCAATCAGCTCTGCAGTTTGGGTTTTCTTCATCTGCTGGTTACATGCTAATTATTGTACTGGTGGGATTATTTCCCATTCACATTTGGAATTTGCAGCACAGTAGAGAATTGATTAAATTACAAGAAAAATACCAAAAAAAAAAAGAAATCAATGACATTTTAAATTCAACTTTTTTTTTTTTTTTAAATTTTCTTCCGAGTCCCATGCCTACAAGGACCTGACAAACCCAATCCCAGCAGCACAGATGCACAAGGCAGCTTTTCCGAGTGTGGAGGGGCAAAACAGCAATGACACCTCCAGAGCAGACACTTTGGGAAGGCAGAGCAAGCCTCCCGTGCTCATCAACATCTCCGTTGTGCACAGCATCCTCCGCCGCCTCACACCACCTGTACCCTTTTCCGCTTGGCCGACATTTGTAATGAAGAAGGAAAACCTCCCATGTGTGGGAAATAAGCCCCCATCTCCAAGCCCAGGACTCCAGCCGTGCTGGAACACCCGTGCTGAGGTAGGAACAGGGGTTTGCGTGAGCGGGGAGCAGAGGTGGCAATGGCAGACGTGTCCCCTGATGTCCCCTGCCCCATCAGCAGCTCTGATGGACTTGGGTGGCTTTGTCCTCACCCCAGAAGAGCAAGAGAGACAGAGCAACACATGTCCACAACACCCACCAGCAAGGACCAGGTTCTCCAGCTACCAGGTCTACCAGCTATGCACAGGTCCCTAGCGGAGACCCTCTTCTGAAGGTACCCAGCAGAGAGATCCCTAATTTTGCTACGTGAATCTCAAATACTATTTATCACCTCATTTAAGCTGGGCAAGGACATGTGTCGGTACACCAGTACGGTCAACAGCAGGGCTTTGAGCACACAAGGGGCTTCGCATTTGCCTTGCAACTCTGTTTATTGGGGGGTTACCCCTGAAAGCAAAGTCTCCTTCTCACCCCCACCCTCTCAGCTCCAACCAGCCTGCTGAAAACCACAATTAAAAAAAAAAAAAAAAAAAAAAAAATCCCCCCAAACCTATCCGAGGTGCCAAAGAAGATCAAAGTAGGAGCATGAAAGCTCTAAAGTTCCTCGAAATGACCCAATCTCCTGCTCCCCACCCGCCGCTGGCAGAGGAAACACGGCTGAGCAGGGCGAACGCGGGCTGGGAGAGCTGGAGGCCACCACGCCACCGAGACACACATCAGCGACGGAGGGAAAAAGGCTAAAAGCAAAGGACCTGCAAACCTGCAGTGGTTGCTACATCACCCTCGGTCTCCGTCTTTCCTGCTTGTGAAACACCATGGAAATGCCAGACACCGGAGCAGGGAGCGCAGGCTGCTATTTAAAACATCTGCTGGGCTTCACGGTACACACAGGAGCGGAGGAGCGGAGCCTAGCAGGTGGATTATGGTCTTAATGAAATATTCACGTTCATCTGCTTGCTCTGAGTCCAGACCACAAGTCTGCTTCCCCTCTGCTCGCGCGGCTGAGGGGGTTTGCGTCCGGATTTTTGGTTTTAAATTAGCTCTGCCTCTGTAAAACAGAGACACTCTCCTTGTCTTAAATCCTTCCCGACACGGAAATGATTCCTAGCAAAGAAAGAGCGAGCAGGATACATTTCAGAAGAGGAGTCTGCTTTTATGTCCCGCTTAACAAACCCAGGCACTAACACAACGGGCTCGCATAACCTCCTGCAACGCGCTTCGGGATGACTTGTCTCTAACAACCACCCTACAACTAGGGACACGCGTAAGGGTCAATTAATCTTAATGCAGAGAGTAAACACACCCATCTTGCCAGGGCTGTGAAAAACCGCATGTCAAGAAGCCCCATTGGTGTCATATCCAACCCATCAAGGTCTCCAAAGCCACCGAGCACCGTGCTCGACATGCTGGTTTAGAGGTGGCCACCTCTACATGGTTGACCAGAGCCAGAAGGCATGACACAGGCTGCAAGAGAAAGCCCAGCGCGCCGGCTAGCATCGGAGGCTGAAATGGTCCTTGCGCTCCAAGGTCCTCCAGGGCAGGACCTGGAGCCACCAGGAAGGTCTCCAGCCATTGAAGCCTGCTCTCTGCACAGGCATGAGGAGCCAGCAGCATGGTTCCATCCTTACCGCAGAGACCCAAGACCTCAGTTCGTTAAATATGCTCCACCTCAAAAAGCATCCAAGACAACCTCATCTCAAATGTCCTTTCACACTACAGTACACTAGCACGCTACAGCCGAGACCCTTGCTACTCCTGAGTAGATCTGAAGAGCTACAGGATCAAGTACCCAAGACCTCCAGCCTAACTTTGGTCCTTTTAAACAAAACTATTTTTACCATTTTAAGAGCAGACAAGAAGCTTCAGTTCCTCTTGGAAGACAGATACTGATTGATTCCCGATTATTTGGGGAAGACAGAAGAAGGAGCTCCATCAGACAGCAGGGCACAAGCTTTCGGTAGCGACCGCACTCTCCGTCTGTGGGACAACCCAACCATTGGAGTTACCTTCCAGAGACACACCAGCAACACCACAGCTGGGGCTGCAGGACAGGAAAGTGAAGGACCAGTATGGCCATTTTGTTAAGATTTGCTGTATTTGGGGAGTTTTGTTTTTAAATCGATTTACGCCGTTGACCACGCCGCTGACCTGAACTCCTCCAGAGAACAAAAAACATCCCCCCGGCTTTCTGATAAGCACCTGGATGTAAAGAAAAACGTGTCACAGCTTCTGATTTACAGCACCGGAGTTGTAGAGCACAAGTAAATAGGAGATGCACAGACTTCCAGACGGAAAGAGAGACCGGCAGCACCGATTACATACCATTATTAATGTGTGTCTCTACACCACTGGAAAAAAGCACTGAATATGCTTAAAAAGAAACAAAGCAGAGAAAAGTAAAATGGCTACCCATTCAAGTACTTGTGCAATACTGGCAGGACACCTTAGGGAAATAAATATTTGCTTGACCTATTTCCAAAAGAGAAGTTTTTATAAGTTCCATGAAAACCTCTCTATTTATCGAAGCATGAGAGCAGAGCAGGCGCGAGCATCCCGCAGGCCGAGCCGGGCTCCGGGAGCGACCAGCTCCCTTCTTATCCTTCTCACGGGAGCAAACCCATCCCCTTTGCACCAGCAGGACAAAAAAAAGTCAGCCTGAAAACAACATCGAGACACCAATTCAGGAGAGGAAGAGTGAAAAGACACCGACACAAACAGCAGAGAGCTGCCTGGCTGGAAGCCCCTTCCAACCGATCCATCGGCCTCTGCCTCGGTGAATTTTTAAGTGCTGCCTATTTAAACCTGTCCCACCCAGGCTCTCTATTAAGGACACTCTGCCGGCCAAACGCCAGGGCTCATTCCCTATTCCTGACGTGGCCCTCCCAAGCATCTCTGTATTAAAAGGAAAAAAAAAACCAACCCAAAAACCTCTTCCCCTGGAGCAGCCCAGCGGCACGGCAGGCAGGGAAGCCCCATCACCCAGAATGAATTTCCTGAGCGTTACTGGGCAGGAGCATTCGGGTGGAGCTATAACGGAAACTTTTGCAACCTTAACACCATGCTATTTTATGTCTTTTTTTTTTTTTTTTTTTTTTTTTTTTTTTTTTTTTTTTTTTACACACACAGTGTCTGTGCAGGTTTTCCTTTTTCAGGCATCTAGCACTGAACATCTCCATGACTCAGACATCATTTCCTCCAGTCCCAGTAAAGAGAAGCTTGTACTCTCCCACCCAGAAGGCTTTGGTAAAGATCACAGTCCGAGCCTGTCACTATCACCTCACCGCCATCTTTACCAGCTCTCTCCACACATTCTTGCATCAAACTTATCTTTAGTTTCAAGGCTTTCAGCATAAGCTTATCTTTGGTTTCAAGGCTTTCCATCACTTACCCTCACACGCTATCATTACTCACTCGCTACTGAGGCATCGATTTCTGCTTCTGATTGTCCATGAAGCCTTCTGCTATCATCCAACTATCAGATTTTCCAACGTGCATTTTCATGCTTTCCTTCATCCTACCTTTCCTACCACTACCGCTCATCTCCTCCAGTCTTTTCTGTGTCAACTTCTCAGTGCCACCTATGCCAGAACTGATGTCTGGGTCGTGAAAAATATTATACCCTTGTCTCTGCACTCCCCCACGTACCATCTATATCCATCTGTTATATATTAATTTCTATATTATATTAATTTCTGAAAAGCTCAGACAATCAGCTTTCTGCTCCGTGCTGATACAGTGCCTAGCACAGTGGAGTGGTGCTCATGTGCCAGATACAGCCTATGGTATGGTAACATGATAACATGTGTTGTATGTATGCACCATGTAATGTATGGTAGCACAGCGCAGATCTAATATATGGCCACATGCATCTTTGCTTGTTCTGGGTACACGTAGTCTGTGTACCAAAAGAGCCAAGAGGTAGAAGAGAGCGAACACAATACACCACTACTTTTGCTATTTGAATGGAAATCTGAAATTTTGAAGTAAGATAAATATTTTAGAATACAAGTATCCTAATTTAGTTTATTAGTAGTCACCCACAGAAATGGTAAACAATTATAGTCTAAACTCTAGAGTAACTCTGGTTAAAACCTTTCCCAAGCACTCACAGATACCCCAGTACATCTGTTGTGAAAAGAGTATCTGTATCATGCTTTACTTTAGCATAGCTTATTCCACTCTTCCTACAGGAAGAAACTACACTGGTGTAAACCATCTTTATAACTATACAGCTGCACCAGCATTGTTTCTGTTAGTGTAACTATTTCAAGTTTCATAATAGCTTAACAAGTAAAAGTCAAGCCTGAGTTTAGCCCATTGAGTCATAAACTCATATATAATATCATCGTATGGAATCACCACCCTGGATGAGAACCTACCCTATTTTAAGTTTTGTTGCCCTTTTAAAAGTAAGCAGTTGTAACACATTCTGGAGTCATGCTTGATGTTTCCCTCACACCTGTGGGGACAGCACCTTACCACTATTCTCCGAGGTCATGTCTACACTACAAGCAGAATATGACTGCTGCACATGCTGACACACTTGAATGAGTTTTACTCTGGCAGCAATAGCAATGAAATCACAGCAGCATGGACTATCACAGACCAAAGGATGCCTGGTGACTTTGCAAAGGGTGTGCTGATGCCTGTGCTACCCCAGCTTCACTGTTGCAGACCACCAGCCTGGCTAGGTTAGGGCATGCAGGGCACCGACCAGACACCTTTGTATTTGGGGAGTTTAGGGCTGCCAGGGCAGAAAACTGTGACTCTGACCCTGTTTTTGTCCCTTTTCTTGTTGTGCTCCCACCTTCTGTACTTGAGAGCCTGGGCCCTCCATTGCTATGGTCGAGAATGCTTGAAATGCAAGAACCATCTCCTACTACGGAAGCTATAGAGCTTCTACAGAGTACATATAGAGCCTTTATAGAGTATAGCTATAGAGCTATACTTCTGCCTGAAGTAGAGAGAAAATCTTCTTTGTCTTCTGCGCATGTTGAAAGGATGGAACCACATTCAAATGTGGTCAAACTTACAGTACAAGGTGGTCCTAAAACAAGGCAGTGGCACACATGCCAAAAGCATAACCAGTCATCAATGAGAACTTCTTGCTTGTCCAGACATACAAACCCAGTACAGATTAAGCACTTCTGACTGTGCACGATATTTTTAATCCAGTCTTTTAGGTGATTTAGCACCATTGGCAAAAGCCTGAATGGCAAAAATGGAATTTTACTGCAGTGTCTGCTTAAAACTACATAAGCTCTCAGTTACACTTTTCCGGTGTGCACCAGTGAAGCGGAAAGAGCTTTAGCATGGTTCACTGCCCAGAATACAAAATAAAACTAAAGAACAGAAAGTCTGCTGAAGTTACAGCATGTCTGTTTCACCCATTAAGGCTCCTGTAATACTCAAATAAATAAATAAAAAAAAAACCAAAACAAAGAAAGGTTTGTGTGCTCGAAAGCTTGAGGGTTTTTTCCCCAAATTCATCAGTCGGTCAAAGAGAAGATACTATGTCTTTCTGTAGACCTTAGATCACCTTTGACCACCGTAACTGCACACTGCCAATAAAACAATACATGTGCAGTACAACAGTTTAAAAAGTGCTCAAAAAATGCATGCAATTCTTAAAGGGCGATGGTCTCCCTTTCTGTATACACATACACATGCATATTTGTATTTTCTAGAGAGACGTCACAAAGTTACTGCTTTTATAAAATATTTTTTTGTCAACCAAGTGACCACAGCTGACAGAGTTAAGCTTGCAATGCTAGCTGAAAAACAGATTCCCTACAAATTGGAACATATTATCGGATGTCAACAGAACAACCCCCTTCAGAGATACTAAGTATTATGATCTTGACTCTTTCCTACCCAGAGCCCCCTTCGCTCCATTCTCCTAAGTCTAAAGCAGCCTTAAAATGCTTATATACTTACTACATGAGCACTTTAAAGCATTTTTACAGTAGGAGGAAGCACAGTAGTGTAAATAAGATTCATGTCCTCATTCTACCTCAGTTTCACACAGATAAACATCAGTAAAATCATTGGGTACTTTATGGGAAAACTGCTAACAAGCACAGAGTCCAAGACCAAAATATCCAACCGCAACCTCCCCTGCAGAGTTCAGTATTGGCACTGAAAGACTTCAACTTCAAACAGCAATCACAAATTTCACATTATATCATTGCTAGGGCTTGTGTACTCCAGTAGAGGCCCAACAGAAGGCAACAATAGCATGTCTGTCTGTCTCTGACAAGAAGTGCATCTGGAGATCTCCACGAGGAGAAAGCATCCACGGGCAAGAGGAAGATACATGGGCATCAAAAGGCAAGTTTAGGGTTTCATAAAATGCAGTAAGCCTAAACTTGCAAAGCTAAATACTTTAAATGCTAGTATTGTTTTCTAGCCTGACATTTCCATGCTTGGCACCATATCAGGCCTCAAGATTAAAAAAAAAAAGTCATCAGTGATTTATCTCAGAACACAATGTCACCTTTTACCACCTCATGAAGATAATGTACGCACTTCCATCCCAAACCCTGCTAGTTTGCTCCAAGGCAAATGCACTTCTGAAAACTAGGCCTTTTTTGTGGTTCATCAAGTCCATTGTTTCCAAAAGTAAATAGCCATTTTCCTTAATGATTGAGTAATCACCCCCCTTCCTTAAATCAAGAGCTTTGAAGGTGATAGGGGAAAGGCTGCTTGCTTCAGATAGCCTCAGTGGGAAAGGGCAGCCAGCTTTTGTGCTGTTGTATTTGCAGGAAGACTTGCTCTTGTTTTTATTATAGACAGGTTTTGTTTTGTTTCTCATTGAGAGGAATTATAGGAATTCAAGCAAGAAAAAAGAACTACCATGAACCCCTCCTACAGGGTATAAAGGCTGCCACACACCTTCCACTGGATGCTGAAATGTGATAAATGGCAGCCTGAAGACAGCAGAAGAAACCAGAGCTCAGGAAAAGGAGTAGAGTTTAAGGAGATGTGCCCTTGGAGGGCTTCCAGATGTTAAAATTTCTTGCTCTAGCTCCCTTCTCAGACAAGCATTGAATTTCCTCAAGAGGACTCCCAGCTCCAGCCAAAAAGCTGTGCTCAGCAATGCAGACTCACCTTTCACTGCCCCTGGTTTGGCACATCTGCATGGAGAAAAATAATTCATATCAGCCACGTGATCAAGAGAGCTTTATAGCCCAGTTTAAGTCACTTGTAAAACCAGCTCTTGAGAGAATATATACTGTATCTGCCTTGAAAATGCAGATTGTTTTTACTCCCCTCAGTGCTTTTAAATCACTCAAAGACAAGTGTTAAATCCAGCAGGCCAGGAAAGCTCAGCACTGGGTTCTCTGCTCCCACTGGAGTTAGGGTCAATGGAGCTGAGCACTGCTGACAGCTGCTGAAAATCTCATCCAAGGATCCAGTCCGAAGCAGGCTAAACTCACTGGACAACTTCCTTAGACTTCTATGGACTTTGGCTCCAGACCAGGCTACATTAGCATCCCACAGACCAGTGTGTTGTAGCAATTTACTGCCCAACAGCTCTCAAAGTTTTCAGTGTCTCCGACTGAGCCAGAGTAAAATTTGTTACTTAATGTTATTTTCATAGTGCCGTGTACATTTGGGAATTATTTTTTTTTTCCTCATCAGAGTAGCAGTGACTGAACCAAGCTGCTGCTTTCTATGGATTACTTAAAAGACCAACGCTCTCAATGAAAGGAGTGCTTGCAAGCACCGAACACACCAGATCATGCACTCTCACAGGCTTTACATAAGTGCAGCTCAATTTGTCCACAGAATATAGGCAATTCAGTTAATGAAAAGCAGACATGCATCACACCAGTCACATTTCTGTGCCTTATGCACTGCCATGTGTTAGCAAGTGACTCCTATTCAGAAGCCTGCACGTAAGCTGCAGTTTGAAGGAAAATATCATACATGTTAATTAAACTACAAATAAATGTCTCAAAGAACTATCAGATAGCTAACAACTTTAATCCACCAACATCAAGAGGTGATAGGTAACATGCTGCAAGGAAGGATAACCAAAGCTTGGTGCTGGTGTACATGCCTAGACATAATCCTGCTCTACTCAAAAAGTAAAGGGTTTCTGCATCATAGCAAGGATGAAGATTTAAAATTGTACTAAGGAGACAATGAAGAACTTCAAAAAATGGTTTTTATTATAAAAATTCTTTTTTTCTGAATTCAAAACTAGTTGTTAGTCAGTAACGTTCAGAGTTCAGCACCATTTGTCATACAATTCAGGGTCCAGTTTCAGAAGCTGTCAGGTCTGACTAACCCAAGGAAGACAGAGCCTTGCTGATAGGTGCCAGAGAGGCATTAAGCTGACATATTTACAAAGACTGTGAATTATACATGAGTTTCTGTATGAACCAGATGGGTTTAATGTGCCACACATTCTTCATGTATTACATTTGGGTCTCATAATACAACAATTGCATTTTACTGTTCTGTGAATTTAGGGCCGGTGGAAGCATGAGACTGATGTCCCCAGAGACTCATATCCTGCTCCTGAACAGAACAACAGCTACGATTTTTTCCACACCACTCAACATCAGTCCATCCAATCCTGAAGGAGCCAATACCTGAAATTACAGGGGTTTCCATGCTCATGGGAACCTCTCTCCCCATGGGGTAGCACCTCAGCTACAAACTTACATGTATTTTATAATGTGTTGCTACAACCTGGGGAGTACACCTATACCTCCCTAGGGTCTAATACTGCCATACAACATTTAACATAAACCCATGCACTCTAGCTGTATTTCTGTAACACCCTCAATATGTTCATTAACAAGATCTCTACATTCAAAAGGCCGTGTCCATCCCTGGGTTTCCTGACATAGCAAAATCCTTGAGTTTCTCAATGCAGAACTTCCACGTGCTCTCAGTGCATCCAATATTTAAGTAAGCTTTCCAAAAGGCCACTATCTGTGAGACTGTTCTGCCTTGATGCTGTGAAATTTCAGCTTCGGCTCAGGATACAGAACAAATGTTCCTGTAAAGCATATGCTAGTTTTTAACTGGCTGCATCTGATCATCACCCTTTTCCGCCAGCTCTCAAATACTGCTAGAACATCACCCACTTGAATGGCAAGAGCTGCTGGCAGGCTTGCAGTGAATAGACTGAGCTGCTCACTGAAGAGCTGGGGGGAAAAAGAAAAAAAAATAAAATAAAAAATCACAGCTACTGTCTACCTATCTGACACAGCTGTGATCAACAGGTATGCCAGATCCAGCATCATCATGTGGACTGCCTTCATACAGTGCAGCGTGGAAGCACATCACATCCTGCAGACTGCTTGTAGCAGTACAGAGTGAAAACACAACCCCTTCGTAACGCAGTCATTCCAAAAGGTCTGAGAAAACACATTACAGTTTTCTTATCCTGCTTCTCTCTGATCCATCCAGCTCTACAATAGGGACCGCTGGCACATTCAGCATTGTCTTTGCAGGCTTTAAATCATTTAGATCCTCTGATGGGTCATCTGGCCATACATCAGAAGATGCACTGTGACCACAGCATCAGGAAAGCAGCTTTTCTGCTTTTACTACACTGTTTGGACATGACTTAAATTGGAAAGAGATTTGAGGGATTATTCAACTCCAAGCTTTTCTGTCCTGATGGTCTAACCCTCCAACCCATTTTAATGGCATCTGAATGCAGTTCAAAAGATTATGCGAGTCATTAGTAAACAGATAATTTCAGCAATCACACTGAAAGATAGGTATGACACGCTAATGCAGAAACCTCTAATAGAGGTAGATATGAATGCGAAGAATGGGACATAAAGGACTGAAGGGAAGTCACTAAGATATTAAAAGTTGGAGCTGCATGGAAATAGCTTGATTAAATTAAGAAAGGACAATATAATCTAACTACAAAGAAGAGACATCAATCTGAACTACAGCCTTCTGAGGAAGGTGGTGGAATCCCCACCAGGGAAAATATTTAATATTAGATATATCACAAAAATATGCTGTAGGGAAAACTCTGCTCTGTGCAGGAGATTGCCTAGGTGACCTCAACAGCTCTGTCTGTCTCAAATGGCTATGAACATGTGACACAATAAGAGAGTTTGTCTGTCAGAAACAAACCCAAACCTGTATAGTTGTTTTCATGGTGAATGCACAGCAGCTTATTCCAAAGATTTAATATGACCAGTTCTTCCAGTATGCGTGATTATGCCAGCTCTCCCTCTGAACAGTCTTATTTCTTTGCAATGAACTGTGACTATTACAAGAAAGGGCAGACCTGAGACTAAGACCATTATTGCACATCTGTGCCAGCTAAAATATCCACCGCTACACACGTAACACTAAATAAAACTTGGTAGAACACATTCAAGTGATGACATTAGTCTGCTCTGTACGATCATAGTATTTTTAGTTTTCACTCATGGTACATTAAATTACAACTCCTGTAGCCTCAATGCTTAGATGGCAAAGTAAGCAGTAGAGGATGGGAAAGGAAGAAAATGTCATTTTAGCTTTGTTGCCAGATTAAAATCAGAGAGGAGGGCAGCTGCCAAGGAGGCAGTCAGAAGTGGAACTTGCAGGAATGACAAAACACTACATGAGGGAAATGACAGTGGCCATCAACCAGTATTTTTTTTTGTGGCCACCTCAACTGCTCCAAGTCCATGTTTCTGTTTCTACTTAACTCCCTTGCGACAAGATGCTTCAAGAAGAAACCACGCACAACACCAAGTTCTCCCACAAACACATCCCACATGAACGTCAAAGCCATGGGTACAAACAAGGACAGCCCTCTGCTCTCAGGCCAGGTTACAGTCAGCTGAGCTGAAACATCTCACACCAGATCCAGCGTCATAAGCCTGTTATTGGATTTACTGAATTCCTGCTGGGTGAGGTATGCTTTCTAGAAGGTTATGATTCAGGAATACACTGAAGGAGGCCACGATCAACAGCTTCTAATGAAAACAACTGTTGTTTTTCTTTTCTGCAAGTGAGATATAGGAGGTACAAGGATGAGATGTGTTTGAGCCCGCAGGGTTACTGCACAGGTACACTTGAGCCTAGGCAGTCTTTTCCCTTTCGCACCGGTTTTGCGTGCCTCAAACTTTTGATGCCCATTGACCACTGTGTGACAAACACAGCATTAACAAGTCATAAGTGACTTCATATGGGCTTCCTGTAACTGCACCTAAGTTCCAGTGCAAATCAGCCTAATTATATCAGCAGCCTTCTCTGCTCTCTGATCCACTCTGCAAAGAGTGGACCCTTCCCAGAGGGCCACTCAAGTAGGTGAAGCAACTAAGTACATTTCTGCATGTCCCAGTTCACTGGAGGAGGGCAAACAGTCAGCTAGCTCATGAATAATGCACCGTCTGTTTATGCAACTCCAGAGATCCACTTCAAATCAGCTTGCGGCCTGTGAAACTATTTTCGGTATACTTGGCCAGTCTCTTTAGTAGGCAAATCAAAAAGCTGGTTTCGAAATTCTCTCTGCTCACTTGAGGCTTTCACTCCTCTGTTACACATAATCCAGAAGAAAGGAGACATGATTTTCTGGTCACTCCAGTTTCACGCTGGTATTACTTGACTGACTTCAGTAGATTTACTCCTCATGTATACTGCTGTGACACAGTGAGGTTCAAAGATTGCTTAACAGCATACAGGGATGTACCAGCAATTCAGAAATGAGTCAGGAGGAGATCAAGCTGCATGTAGTACCATCAATGCCTTCTGAGCAGATGGTTATGCACGAAGTATCACAATAAGGACTAAACCAGCCTTTTCTTCCACATTGTAGAGGTGGAATCTGAAATAACGAACAAGCAGCACAAGAGGGAGAGGGTGAAATTACAAAATATTCCTCCACCCTGCAAAAAAAAAAAATAAAAAAAAAAATCTTTTCAAATACTGGCTCTCAGCCCAGAGGTCTGACCCCAGGGGACATGATGTCAGTAAGCCAGTGCAATAGCAGAAGCAAACCTTGAAATGTAATGTCAACTCCTTGTAAATCTCATCTAATCCAAAATATTTCACATGAGAAAAATTTGGGTAAAAAGAAGGCAGGAGAAAAAAAACATAGCTCAACTATACAAAGTCATGCAAACTCTAGAAATAGCCATGTTAGGAAGAGGCTAAGCTGTTCATTGGGCCAAGTCAAGCAAGTCATGGTGACAAGCCCAGTGTTCAGAAATGTGCTAATGTGGGCTCTGAACTGGGTGAGAGAGAGACAGCAACTAGCTATAACTTTTACAAGCAAAAGGTTCTCAACAATTCTTAATCCAAGGACCACTAAACTTTTCTTAAAAAAGAAAAAAAAAGGGCATTGTCTTGTACATTGGTCCCCCATTTGTGTCATTTGCAACTATATAAACATTAAGTTAAGCCTGAAATACTAATTTATTGCATTTTTCCCCCTTGTGGCTTGATTACCTGCACTTAGAGGAAGGTATGTATTTGTGGACTCTGTTATCTCACAGACCTCAGGTTGAGTAACACTGCTGTACTGTACCTTTAACCCCTCTTAAGATGAAGCATCACTCATCCTCACAGCTGTGCTTCTCTTCCTATTTTTTGGTTCAAGCCATACCCTTTAATTTGCAGAGCAGAAATACTGCCCCGGGAAAAGAGAAGTAGAGGATTTCTGTCTTGCATTCCCACTCTGGAGACTGATAAAAAACAAGAGCTTCAAGAAGGATTCATTAGGACCTAAACATTCTTCCTTCCCTCTCCTCCCCCTCCAGACATGAGCCTTGCTCACGTAGCCAAGGAATAATCTTGCCTGACACAGAAGAAAACACTGAGCAGCTGAAGTGCTATTTAGTTCACTCTGCCTCTCTACCTGAGCCTGGCAGAGCCACAGATCACTCTGAAGATGCCCACATGCAGTTTGTTGCCTACAAGCCACTGGCTGGGGACTCCTGGAGCTGCAGGAGCATGCTCAGGCATTGCATGCATTAGGAAAGTTCAGCCTGTGTCTCAACAAGAAAGGCAGCTGCAGGGATGCTGTTAGCAGCATCCTTTTACCACTGGGGCATTTAACTCCACTCAAACAGGACAAATAAGTTCGTGCCCACCTAACCGTCATGCTTGCTGCACAACTGAAATACACTGCAGGTGAACCATGGCCAAAGCCAGACAGCCCTGTGGCACAGGTCCGGTTAACACATGGCTATCTTTACAGGCCATCACTAACAGGAGTTGGATGGCAGCAGCAAAACAAGGCAGATGGCAGGGTTGTGACAGAGCTGAGCATAGCAAGCAAGAGCAAGCCCTGCTAGAGCTCTGACCAGCACTGTCCCCTTCCCAGACCACAGGAGGGAAGTTTTGCCCTGGAGGCCCTCCCCAAAAACATTCAAGTCCAGATTTTTAAACAGACTTTTACCCATTTTCTACACACAGGCTGAATTCAGGCTAGGTGACACTGCCTGCCTGTCCACAGTGTATTTCAGCAACCAACATGGGAAGAAGACAGCTCACATACTTGAAAGTACGCGAGGTTATGCCACACGCAGACACATGACAGGTCACTTCAAACAGATCTTACTGTGTTTGGCAAAGACTTCTGAAGTTACTCAACAAGGCTCATCAAATATCTCATGGCTTATTGATGCTGAAACAGCTACTCACCACCTCTGTTTAATAAACAAAACCCTGTAACTGTGCTTAACTTCTCTTTGCCTTCCTGTTCTTCTAGTGGAAGGCTCTTTCCATCCTTCACCACCATAGCTCTGTTCTCAGTAAGCTGCTGCATTTGGTGCCCAAAGCAGTTTCTGCCTGACCAGAATACGGCTTGGTAACTCAGTGTGGAGTCAGCAGTGCCAGACAGGTTGCTTTTCTCCGCTCAGAGTCTTGAACTATGAAGTTCACCTCCACAGGGAGAGTGTCTTGACAGCATCTTTCTCTGGGAAGTTCAAGTTAGCTTGAAGAAAAGAGAGTAAAGGGAACATGCTGCTTTGTTTAACCTTTTTCACCACCAAAGTATATGGCTAGCACTTTCACTTCCAAGGAGGGTTCATTAATTCACTGCATCTTAGTGCTGGAGAAGTTACAGCTCCCACTGCAGTCAGTCATGTCTCCCCCCCGACGAGCATCCCTCCCGTTTTGCCCTTTCCCAGTGCAATGCAAACCTTACCCCAGATCCTGCCTCAGCCCTCTTCTCCCAACTGCATCTCTCTCCCAGGGACCCACCACCACCACAGCAGCGCGTCCTGGCGGCCACTGCTGCCCAGTCCTTTCCGGGGAAGCAGCCCACAGCCCGGCAGCGGGAGGGAGATGGGTGACACAGCCCACGGCTGGTGAGAGGGAGAACGGGCAGGGTGTTGGAGAGTCGCAGCCACAACCACCCAGCTACACCCTCTTTCCCCTCCTGTTTTTTGCAAGCTCGGTCACGGCAGCGCAGCCTGCTGCCCTAAACACTCACTCCCTCTGGCTCTCTCCCATCCCTTCCCCTGCTGGCCTTTATTCAGCTGGTTTCCTCGGGCCAAATTTGTCAGCGTCACGGGTGCTTTTCCATTTTCTGTATTCATCTATTTTCCCCCGTTTCTAACGAGGGAGCTGTCGCATGCTCAGGCCCCTGAGAGCAGCCCCTCCCCTCTTATCATTTCACGGAAACACATCCTCCTCTTCCAGGCAAATGTTATCTGGTGCTTTCAAGAGTTTGTTTTCAAAGGCAAGAAATGCCAGAGAACGCTACGCCTTTTCAACACGAGGCTTTGCACAAAGCTGGGCATAGCTTGCCACATCCCTGTTACACTCAAGGAACAGGCAGCAAGCGTCTGGCTCCTGCAAAGGGGAGCAGAGGGAACACTTAGGTGGTGTCTACCCCTAATCCAGGACCTCAGGCACTCAACAACCCACTCTACTCCCTCCCTGGTACGTGTCCTTTTTTAACACTGCTTCCAAATGAAGGTAACAAGCCAAATGCAAGCCACCAAATGCAAGAAAGTCAGCCAGGCAGAAAACAATACGATAGTCGCTGATTTGACTAAAGCTTGCTGCTGTGCAGACAGCAGTGGCAGCCTGGCGCAGCTATGGCCCACTGCACGTTTCCATCACAAATTCCACTCTCTTTATCCCAGTCCCAGTATTTACAGCTTAACCATAAAAACTGCTCCAAGATGAAACCTGGCAACAAGGCATCAGCCATAAAGCAAACACTACAAAAAAAAAGAGTATTTGTTTAAAAAAAAATAAACAAACTTGGTCTGGCCACTTTTTTCAATCTCGCAGAAGTGCCGAGGCAATGCAAGCGAATGGGTTTGGCTTTCCATTTCTTGTAATACTGTGTTCAGTAGAAGACCAGTTTCTTTGGGAGTTTTGGACAAAGCAGTAACTGCTGGACAGAAAGCAACTGCAAACAGATGACCTTCTGCCAGTTGCAAATTAGAAGGCTTTCAAGTCTTTAGGTTTCAGGCACATGGAAGTTCGTTTAGGGTCAAGCCTGGGAGCCCTGACATGCTCCTAATACTGATCAAACTCTCATGGGCCAAATTTGGAAGATTTTTTATGACCAAAAATTTCAGAGACAGCACGTTCTTCAAGGCTGTGGATCTTTTCAGCACTTGACCTTGAAAGTAAATCTACTTAAGTCTTCCTGGATACCTCCCACCAAGTAGAAGTTGTCTCTGCACTGATGGTGAACAAACTAACCGCCTATAGAACAACTGCATCTATTCCACTGCTTTTCACCAACAGAAAGCACCTGCCCAGGCTGATAACCTCCTTCCTACACTCAGCTCGAAACACCCACTGCTGTACTGAGGCAGTCCACAAGGACAACAGCGTGCAACACGCCTGAGGTGAGGACCAGCAAGACTTCACAACACACCCACCTCCCTCCTCCTCCCCTAATCCAAGTGACATCTTACTTTCTGGAAGAGCCCTGCAAACTAACACTGCCTCCAATCACTCACCACTGTTATGCTTCGAATCAATAGGTTCCAACACCTGCAGCTATCAACAGCATTGAGAGTTTTCCTGTCACTGTAAAACTTCTTGTGGGAGATGTGAAAAAGCACAGGAGAAAAGGATTTTCACAGCTGTGTAAAGGGCTATAGGATCTGTAAAACTGGGAAACAGAGAAACCTGGACCCTTGTCCCCATCTCCCCAAAGTGTTCTTCACCTGCTCCACTTCTGTGTAATTTAATCCCAAGGAGGAATGAAGACAACCAGCTGCATCCACATTATTGTGGGAAAGAGTCTGAGTTGCATAAGCACACAGAGAGATACCAGCATGAACACAAAAGATTAAATTATTCTAGGAAATCTAGAGGCAAATCTCAGATTACTCCACACAGGTCTTCTTTCTGGCTTGCATGTCTGAAAAGCAACAGGCCAGTTGAAAGTAGTTTAATCCTACCAAAATCAACATTTGACTATAAATGTCTTGTTTTGACATAGGGCCCCAATTTTCCACTATCTGGCACCCTGTAAAGCAATTTACAGTTGCTAGAACATTCAAAAGAAGAAGAAACAAGACCCAAGATTGACAATTCATGGCATTTTGAACAAACTGTTCTCCAGTTCCTTTAAATGAAGCACGTAAGGCATATTGTTCCCCACATCATCCATGGTATTTTAATTAATATCCTAAATACTGTCCACATCAATTCATCTCTCATAGTCTTGTAATTACAGGTTTAGAGGGGACAGCACAGCTGCATTAAATCAGAACAGAGGCCGGTGGTACACAGTTCTCCAATCAGAGCTACCAAGTCTATCTTAGTCTGAAGCTAATTTTCTGACTTTCTCTTTCTCTGTGGCCATTTCTTTCTTTTCCCCCCTCAAGAAACTACACCCATGGTTTGCTGCGAGCAAACTGAAGTAGCACAGTTAACCACACCTTTAGTTTCCCTAATACTAGCTTCAGGCCCCAACAGGCTTTACAGTGCCAGGCAAGCCCAGGAATAAACTAGTAGATAGAAAAAGACAGAAACGAGAGACTGAAAAGGTAATCTTATTACTAGACATATATTCCATGAACAATAGTCAACTGCAAATTCATATATTTTTGTTTGCTGGCAGGACTTGAAGAATACAATACTCGTTTTTTCCTGCATTAACAGCTGTTGCAACTTCAAAAGCCTACTTGCCACAGCACAAACCCATCCGAAGTTTGTTCTAGAGATTTTTGATACACAGATGAAGAATATATACATATATTTACACTCATTACAATCACGAGAGTATAATCCAAGTGATCTGCTTGGTTCCTACAGAGTTCCAGCTGTAAGTACCAGATAATCCATACAGAATTTCGGCTAGCATACTTAGATCAGACAGATGGTTATAAAAAACTACAAATATCCGTCATCCTTGCCCTGTTGTAGAGCTGCAGTACAAACAACTGACACTTCTGACCAGGAAACTTTATCAGCATGGATACTATCTGCTAGGAGGACCCCGAAAACATGCAGTCCTCTCAAATAGAGGGCCAAAGTCATGTCCTCAGTGCCTTGGTAAAATCTATTCTTTAGCCAAAAAAAAAAACCCCAAACCGAACAGTTTCTTATACTTCTGTGCTATCAAATGAAACTTACAGCACAGGCACCCCCTGTACTGTTAACCCATTGATGTACCCTTTTCAGTGAAAGGAGATGTGAGTAATTCCTCCCCAAAGTAAGCAAAAGCCTCAAAATCCACTCTTTGTTCATTACACTGAAGAGCTCACAAGGCCAGTTAATATCACATTTGTTGCATTACTTTTAAGACTCTTCAAGGGAAGCTTTGATTTGCCAAAATCCAATTCAGCAGTTAGAGCATCACCCCACAATTTTCTTCTGAGCACCAAGCAAAGGAAATGTTTTCAAATACCCTGGTGTTTGCTGACTTGATGAAACCCACTAAAATGTAGATGTAGCTAGAAAGGGAAAGACATCACACATGGCCCCACACAGTGCAATTCCATCCAGCACAAGTTCCTTATAAGCACAATTACACCCAGACAGTACGTGACAGCTCCAGCAACTACCAGCACCCTACTTGCTTTCACCCAGTGCTCTCGGATGATTCTGCCCGATGCAGGAGGCCCTAGGCAAGCAGTCTACAGGACTGAAAAAATAATGTCCAGACCTGATACTAAGTACCTTCCTACACTTAAGCACCTCTTAACAGCAGCTACAAATCTGAACTTGCTTCCATTGGCTTAAGCCAATGCTCAAGGTTGCATTTGCAACCAACATTACTTATGTGTATGCTATTGTGTGTCTTCCAAAAAGGCAGTTGCTCCAGTCAGCACAGAAAGGTCCCACCTGTTTGCTAAAGAAAAGGGTTTCCCAGCATGCAGAGGGCCATAACATACACTAAAGACAAACTCTGTACTTCATTAAAAATAAATACACAAGTGTCCCAGCTGCTGAGCCACCGCTGCTCATAGCAAGCTGTCTTAATAAGATTTTTTTCCAGCATCTGGTAAAAAAAAGTTCCAACACTGGAAAGATGATTATTCACATTAATAACCCACAGAATATTCACTACCAGATACAATCCTCAAACTTGACACAGCCACAGATCACTCAGTCCCAGCCATGAATCTTCCCTGGAGAAGGGAGTGCCTCCAATAGTCCTTGCAATTCCTTCACGAGCTGCCCCATACACATTTAAAAGGGACACCAACAAGATGAGCGTAGAGCTTATTTTCAACTGGGAATCAGGTTTCCCTGCACTGTCCCCACTCTCCTCTTCCCACCCTGGTTTTAAATCACCTGCATAACCATCCAGGGAAAAGCCCTGGCCAGAGTGACAGAGCTCAGTCCTCTTCCAGCAGCTCAGAGATGCTTGTCACGATCACCATCCACTCAACAGCGTTCAGCCACAGCAGGTCCCACGGTGAAAGAAGAGCAGTCATTAGAGGACCCAGCTTCTGTCCCTGTCACCAGTTTCTCACACAAGCTTCAGTAAGTCTCTTAATGTCCCTGTGCTCCCCCATCCCCGATCTGTAGTTTTGGGAGCCCTGAAAGATGAAAACAGCTTCAGGAAGGCTGGTAAGTGCAATCTAAATAAAACACACAACCTACCTTATGGAGAATGAAAGCTCAGGACAGAAATCCTCAAGCCTATTCTCATCATGCCACTCTTGCTTAGAGCAGATAGGAGTCTCAAGCACACACCAAGGGTATAAATGCAACAATTTTGTCCCCACCTAACACGTAAAGGGTCAGGTCTCTCTGCACACAGATGGCAGCAGGTGCAGTCACAGCAGCTGCCGTAACATCTGTGCACATCAGGCCTTGTGGAGGATCACCTTCGCCTATGTGAACAAATCTGTAACTTCAAACAACAACAATCACAGTACCAACACAATTAAATTTCTATGAAGAGCTGCAAGACAGCACTATAATCAAAGGCATAAATAAATCTGCTAGCTAGCATCAAATCTCACAAGCAAACAGATCGGTGTTTACGAGATAGAAGTGAGACGGCTTGAGACCACAGATTTCCCTCATTTTTTCCTAATGGTTAGATGGTGGGGTCCAATAAAAATTATAGACAGAATTACATTTCAGGTCCATGGTTCCCTCAAGCTATGCCAACAGTCATAGACCATGTCCAAATGTACTTTGGCTAGTTTAGCAAAGATATCACCCCTGCAAACCGAGCACCTCATGACACAGATTTTTAAGCAGAATTCTTCAGCAACATGAGTAAGTCCCGCCTGCTAATCAAGAATACAAAATTCAAGACACCTTCTCATGTATTTGGACACAGGGAGCACTGCTTAGTGGCTCTGCCCAAGAAATGAGTCTTTATCACAGCATCTCATACTGTTTAACCACGAAGCATCTTTCACAACACTAAATTGTCAAGTTCCTTCAAAGCAAGCAGAAAGTCACAGAAGAGTTCTGCAAGCTCCATCACACTCATTTAGGGATGGACTCACATAGGCTATGGCTAATGTTTCTAAGCACCTCTGCTCTGAATATTTTCCATTCTATTTTTTATTCATGCAGACATGCTATCGTAACATGTTATAGAAGCACAACCGTATTGAGCTGTGGAATTTCACAGATCAAAAATTTTCATTTTTGATGAACTGGTACAAAAGCAGTTGACAAGCAAATTCCTACTTACATGAATCATTGCGCCTGACAAATATTCCCTGCAAGGAATCAGGGATTTTCTCTTCAAGGAGACTACTGAAGTAAGCGAAGGTTTGCAGAACCATGTCCCAAGACTCCCACCAATCATTTCATAATTTGACAGGGATGTCTTTGCCAAGAGGACACAGATCTGCAAGGCCAGGGTCCTCTCCCTGCTACATGGATAGCTTTTCTTTTGTGCCACCACATGTTCTCAGTAACGTCACCATAAATTTCAGCTATTTCCTTTGATCCAGTACAACTTTACTGGTATTTACAGCAGAGCAAATGAGATCAGAATTCAAGCTTTTACATGCATCTTTCAGGCACGTTTCTGGAATTTATTTTAATGTACACAAGCTTGGCTGCAACTGTTCCAAATGTTCTCCAAGCTATTCTCTCCCCCCTTTCCTATCCCCACTTGAAACAGTAACAGTTGCATTGTCTTTTATGGGCTGAGGAAGTGAAGGAAGGGGAGGGACTTCCAGGAATTTTTAATTTATATATTTTTCACCTTAATGTTGGGGTTTTTTTTAATTTTTATACATATATGGAACTATATGCAATGTATATGTATAGACACCAAGAGAAAGAATTCCGAGTGCTCAGTCTCGCCTTCGGTTTCTCATTTTTAAGTGACACCACTCCAGCCAAGAAAGGATAGCTACTATTTTTATAGTTCTCTCTCTCCTTGCTTGACTATTTGGATTTTGAAAAAGCTCTCTATATTAAGGCTTCTCATTAGCCATGTGAAGCCTAGTACCCTAGAGACAGTATTTGATTCAACCATGACCTCCCTTCTGGGCATTTCCTGGCAAAAAATGCCCAGATGGAAGAGCTAAAGACTGCCAAACATTCACTGCAAGGAAGTGCCAAAACAAGGGTCTTTATTGCTGATAAAAGCCATGGAAACATCAGAATGCAAAGCAAAGTTGCTACCTTTTTTTCATCGCCACCCGCTTCACTAAAACTGTGACTGCTGCTGCAATGGGATTGAAGGCACCAGTTTTCACCCTGAGGTTAAACTCTGGCACGGTAGCAAATGACAAAAGTAATTTTACTCCCTGTGTGAAATCATTATCTTTATTCTTATATCACTACCAAGTTCCTCACACCATGTTCTCATTTTCTGTGCTCTTCACCATGCTCATACTTAGGAATTAGGCCTGATAAATAATAACTTTCATCATTAGCCCTGGCTGTGCTAAAACAAAGGATGCTATTATCTCTTTCCAAAGGAGAAAAGGCAGGGTAAACTCTCATCCTCCACAATTCCCTCAAATTCCTGTTACCCTGTGGGTCAGATTGCAGACCTGTATATTAATAAGATCTGGTGTTTACGCTATCCTGGATGCCAGTTCCACCATCTGGCAGTGCAGCTATAAGAGGCATCCGCAGTGCTCAAGGATAATTACACTTACACTTGCCAGGTGCATGAGTCTTGTCTGACATTGGTCTTCAGTGCCAGCTGTGCACTGCCACAAGGCCCAGCCTCCTCTGCTCTTCACCATCACATTTTTAGCATAGCCAGCTCCTCAACAACCACAGAAAAACTCTTTAGACCTTTTGGGGACTTTTGCTCAAAGGCCTCCAAACTCACAGTGACCCAAAAACCAAACAAGATTCCTCCCAGTGTCCACAACAATAAACCACCTAAATTAATACATCAACCACCTTTACACAAAGTACAGCTGTACCAATACAACTAGAGCGGGACTACACCGGTAGCATGGACATATTTATGCCAGCTGAATGCTCTAAACGTATATGCAACTGACAATTCATGCCTGCATGGGAGTGGGAATAGCCTGTACCAAATACAGATGCCATTACGCCGGCAGAACAGCGTTCACACCAGGAGTCACACCAGCTGGACTCCTAATGGCCATTCAGCAATTATTACATTAAAGAAATCATACCCGTTGCAGTCATAATTACACTGGTACAAAAATCTATGTGCAGACCAGGCCTTAAATCAATTTAGGGAATCTACACAAGGGATTGTTCCTGTTTAATTACATAGCCATTTAATTCAATTTGTTTAAATCAAGACTTAAGACCTGAAATAATTTTTTGTTACCTGCATGCACGCTGACCTTGTAAATTAAGTCTGTGACTTTGACAGCTCACTCTTACGAGCTAAGAGTTTATTACACGAGTAATAAACAAAAAGCAGCAGGGTAAATGCTTCTGCTTTGGTGGCTTGAGGAAACCAGAACAATTCATAGCAACTCCGGATAACACTGTGGCAAACTGATACTAACAGTGAAGGGTGTTCTTGCACTGCAGTGGCCTGTGGGAAACACCAATCTTGGCTGCCCTAGAAATTTAACTCCATTTTCATCCTCGGTACTTTGCCACCACTATTGCTAAATGGGCAAAATCTATTACACATTCAAAGAAAAGGACAGTAAGCTGTAATATGCTTCAATACAATTTACCTAGTTCTCAAACAAAAGTGGACAGAACAACATATTTAGCATCTTGCATAGTTTTTACCCTGCCTCCATCAGGGGCTGTGCTAGACTGAGTATCCATGTCTGGAGTCATACAGCAAATCTCTCTGTCACGTAGCGTCAATCTCAGGCGTAAGAGGGCCCTTTTAAGGGGAAGAATAAAAAAAAGAAAAAGAGAGAGAAAAGAGGCAACAGCGGGAAGCTTGAAAATTTAGTCCAACATATTTTCCTTTCTTCACACTTATCTACACATTCTTCCTTAATTCCCCTATTACTTAATATTGTTCCAAAACCTGGAACAACAGAAGCAGGACACAAGTCCTTCATCTGCAGAGCTGCCACTCAAAGTCCACTGTTCTTTACCTATACCACCATGCACTCAGCAGCACGCATCCTGACACCCGGAAACAAGACAAAGTCACAGAGGGAAGGTCTGCTGAAGAGGGATCAGACAGCTCAGTACTGTAGCAGGTATGATGGCCACTGTCTGTCAGAACGAAGGCACGAAGCTATGCAAAAAAGCAGCATAATAATAAAGTATCTATTTTCTGACATTTCCCATGTTATAGGGATGCAATAATTTACTCCAGAAGTTCAATAATTACAAAACTTATCCTGGGCACAGCTCTAACAGTATAAACACAGCTTTTCTCAGGACCTTCTCTCATCTTCTCATAGAAGAAAGCTATGCTACACATTTTCTGTTTATGTAACAGCATCCACGGCACAGTTGTGCCATTTGAACCAAAAAAAAAAAAAGTTGCACAAGATGCTGCCTATGTGATATCTACTCTACCAACTGTGCCAACAAGAGAAATACAAAAGGTGATCCTCACTAGCACAGCCACGAGACTAGACACGCATGCCTACACCTTTAGCAGCAATGTAGTAATGCCTGCTTTGTTCACGGGCGATGATTTTACTACTTCCAGCCCTTTCCTAGTTAACAACGCATTAATCAAATCTTCATCAGCCACACCTAAGAGAGCTACCTAGCTCTTTCAGCCATTTCCAACACCAAGTCAAGACATTACGGCACTGGTAATGCCAGTGCGGTGCTGTTAACACTCACAAGGGTGCCCTGTAAGGACCTGCAATGGAAACAGCACTAGTGTGCACTGATCTTTGAAAAGCTGACTTCCTCCAGTACCACAGGCAGTAAGAAAAGTAGCTGTATTTGCCACCATTGCTAACACCAATGTAAGACCAGAATAGTACAAGAAGAATAGTGTTTGAAGTGCAGTGAAACAAGAGAGGCCTTAAGGACTTGCCTACATAAACATTAAAAACAAGACAAAAGCCCCCTCTGACTCATGTATTTAAAAGAAAGTCAGATTTCTCATCAAAATATCACCGCCCTGACTATGTGCTCTGCCTAACAAAGTGTGACAGATAAATGCCGGCAGTGGCAGAGGCCCGCGCTGCCCTCGCTTTCTTCCCTGCTCCTGCACCAAAGGTTTGAGCCCCCAGCAGCCAAGCAGGGGGTGCTCTGGCATCTCCTTTTGCTGTTTAAATCACAGGGAGAAGTAGGGCATCTGAGGGCTTGGGCATGCATTTGTTTCAGCCAACTTACCTACAGGGCACGGTAACCTCTGACAGAGGAGCAGAAAGCTGAAGGACCTTAACTTTCTAAACTGAGAGCACTGCTGCTTTCCACATCTCTACAGCCTCCAGTTGAGCGGGCACAAGACTAGACCCACAGCAGTCCTCAAGAGCTTCATCCCATCCTGCTTCAGCTGCCCATGCTGGTCTGGAGACAGCAACACAGCAACTTGTCTTTGCAGCCTTTTGGGATCCCGAAGGCCAGGCACTCTGTTTTAAAACAGTACAGAGGAGACTGCAGCAACGCAAACTGACCCAACCAGATACAGGATTGCAATGATGGTCTTCATGCCTGACATGGTTTAATACAACCACTTCAATCACAACTGGCTGTTCCTTAGCCTAGCCAAATTTGGGTGCATCATGGCAGGATGAGCTCAGTGCCCCAGTATCCAAAGTCTGGTCCATACTGGGCATCCAACTGCAACAACAGAACTGGTGGTCACAGACAGAACAGGACAACTGGGAAAAATTAAAACATACCTTTGATTTGAAGGCCAGAAAGGAAACAAGAGTTTTGTTTGGGGATTATTTTTGTTTGTTTTTTAACGAGTGCCTGAACAGCGGTCTTTACCTTAAGCTGTCTCAGAGGCCCAATCCCAGAGTACCTCTGTAGGAGTTTTACAGGAACACCACTGGAATTAAAGGTCTGCAGTACTGAAAAGGTCAATGGAAGACCTAGTTGCCATTTTCTGTGGTACACTGTCATCAGTCAAGTAGGAAGACGACTTGCAGCCCATTGCCAGGAGATTCTTCGGATTTTCTCATATGTGCAAAAAAGGCACATAGCCCTTGCTAGCTCTGCTGATTAAAGACAGACAGCACTTCATCTGACTTTTTCTTTTGCAATAAGATGACCATAATTCACATTTAATATGCCGCAAAGTCATCTGCCTTCCAAGTACAAGAGCGTGTTCTGCTGAAAGTCACTGCTGTTAGGTCAAATTTAAACTCAATATTGCAGGACAGATATTACATTGCTATTAATAATAAATAATCATGATAATGTTTTCCCTTAATAGAGCATCTCCTCCCAAAGGATCCTAACCACTTTACAAACTCTGGACCAAGTTCTATCCGCTGCTACAACCCTGTAACTTCTGCCTGATTTGCATGGGTGCAGAGGAACGTAGAAATTAGAGATTGCATCAGATCTGCAAATTACTTCTCTGCAGCTTATGTTCCTCCCACTTCAGGAGTTGATCCAGAGATAACACTGCCAGTGCTTTAACAAGGGGTTCTCAAAAACATCATCTGGACAGCAGGCCTGTGTGACGCCCACAATTCCTGGGAAGGGTTCGGAAGGTGAGGATCTGAGCACTACTATTTACATTTCTCTCTAAAGATGCTCCGTCATGACCACAATCGTGGTCAGAAGAAGCACTGGTCAGTTAACAAGCTTAAGTGCTCCTTAAGGGGGACAACCTCTGGAGGGCTGGGAAAGTCATACTCTGTGTAGTCCCCAGGCAGAACAGACTCCTACCATGTGCTACTACAATATGAACATTTTAAAAAGTAATACTATGTAGACATGGTCGTGAACACGTGCAGTGAATATTCAGCACACAGCTCAGTGTTCCTGTCCTTAACTTAAGATGAAAGAGTGAGCAAAACCACTGTAAATAGACTGCACTGCAAAACCGCTGCACATCTGAGACATGCTTTAAAAGCATCTGGTACTTGATTCTTCCCAAAAGCAAAACATTTGCTCCCCAGAAACACTTCTGTGAACCTCAGGAATAAGTTCTCTTTAGCCAAGTTGATGACTCAAGCACCAACAGGACCAGGCACATAGAAACATCTGTGCCTTCCCCTTCAACCTCCAGATGAAATGTCATCAAGGACTTCTCAGCACCACCTGCAGTAAGTTGCTTCACTTGATGTGGCAGCTATTTAGCCATGCACAGCAACCGTTTCAGTCAGGATCTGAAGAATGTCATATTTAATTGAACAAGGGGGAGGGATTACACTGTGAGAAGTCATGTGTTGACAGTTTTGAACTAGGTGGTGGGTCATACCACGTTGTCTGTACCAGCAACTCTTCTGATGCTAAGCACAAATAGGCACTCTGGTGACATATTTTTTCCCTGTATGCAAACACACCTCCCATGCTTGATTACGCTTGGGATACAACTGTATTGCTGATGCATGTGGACAGGGCAAAAGCAGACCACTTCTAGCAAACATGCCAAACTTTTCAGCTCAGTGAGAAGGGAAAACGCCCTTATTCAACCCTAGGACTATTTTCTGTGCTTACCTAAACATTCAGCCATTGATCTTTCTTGACCACCACGCAGCAAGTCAGTCGGGACATTAGTTTTGCATTACGCTACAGGGAACAAGTACAAACAGCAATAAACAAAAGAGCTCCTAAGTAAGCAGAATAGACCACAGGCAGGAAAGAGAAAGGGTCGATCAGCCCCATCTTGTAGAAGCAAACAAGGAATTTGATTTCTTTCACACAGAAGTGACAGAGGCCATCAGTGTATTTCACATAAAACACCACACGTTTTATTCGTGCTTTTGGTCATCGTCCAAATCAGCCTGGTTTCCAATTCCCTCTTGAACTTGGTCTGCTCCAGAGACTTGCCCAACACTGGTCTAGCTCCTAAGACGACTGCCATACAGAGTAAGACCCAGCTCAGGATCCTGCTTCTAACAGAGACGAGCAGCAGAGGCTTAGAGGGAAAGTTAACAGGGCAAGTTTAAAGCCGTATTTCTCCCATTTTCTCCCCCCAACAGCTTCCAGGAAGCCACAGTTTGGGGACTTCCTCAACTGGGGTGTGTGTTCACACATTGGTGTTTTAATAGCAGTTGATGGGCTGCCGTGCCAAAAACATGTTTTGAGCAGCAATACATCTATTTGTAAGATGTAGACGTATCAGTGAAAACAAAGCAACCGAGTTTTTACCATTGCGTGGTCCGAGTTAAACACGGCTGCAGGGACACCTGCTTCACCCCATCTTCACCTCCGGAGTCCACATCAGAAATGGGCCAGAGTGGATTTGAACGCACTGCAAATTCACAGTGTAAACACAGCTCTAGACAGGCAACAGAAACACTGCCAACCGCTTCCTCAGGCTTTTACTTTTTAATAATGAAACCTCCCCAAATGAATGCAGCTTTGGGCAACAAGCCAATTTAAAATAAAATACAGGTACAAAAGAAAAGTCGGTCCCTGTCTCTTCCCAGGCCAGACATGCCTTCTCTCACATGGAAGCCAGACCTGGGTATATTAAGAAATAACTCATGTCTTTCTTAACCTTTTCTGCTGCAATGCAGAACATCACGTTTAGACCTCCTGAAGACTCCATCTACAAGTAAAACTTCTCGTATTCCTGTCTATGTCCTATCACTAGCTGGCTGCATCGTGTTTCTTGTGTGAAATCTCAAGAGGAAAGCACACCCACAAAAAATCAAGTTGAAAAAAAGAAAAAAGATAAGACCCACATCTTTTCCTCATCATAGTATGGAATGTTTTTTCAGCTTCTCCTTTCCTCAATCTATACAATATTGTCCCTGCTTACCAGAGGCTTTTGAAACCCCCACTTGATGAATGCAATTGCATTCCTCCCCTCAAAACAGAAAATTCAGTGATTAAAGCACAATAATCACTCCAGGGCACAGTAGTTCCCAAGCCATGAAGCACAAGCAGGACCAGGAAAAGGAGCTGCCAGCAGGGAGGTATTCCTCTCAGCAGTTCGGGAAACACTGCTCTAGCCCCGTTTGCACCTGTTTGAACATGGAAGAACTTTCATTGTCATAGATCCAATGCCTGAATTTAAAAAAAAAAACCAAACCAAAACACCACAAAAAAAACCCCACCACCAAAAAACCCACACAACAACGAAGCAGTAAAAATTTAACTCTGAAATAACTGGGGGAAGTTATTTATAGTCCAAGAGATATTTCTGTAAATAATAATCCTTTAAGTAATACACTAAAAAACAAAAATTATCACGTCATATGTTATCACCTTCTAACATGTTTAACCCCTACTTAATGACCATTCCACACATTTTCGCACACCTTTCACTACCCCTGCAACATAAAAATAACAACTGTTCCGGAATGGGAAGAAACCAAATTACCTAGAGGTGGAAGGGAACTGAGGATGGTACGATACTAATGAATAGGGAGAAAACACCTTTCCCCCTCCACCCCCCGCTCCAGTCTGTTGCTAGCAGATTGCATCAGCAAGTTATCAGTAACATCTCAGCTGCATCAATTGTCAGCATCATTCATAAATTCAGCACATGTTCGGGAACAGATTTTTTTTCTTCTTTAGCTGCAAATATTCAGAGAGGGACAAAACATAGTATTACCTTAAGCCCTCCAGAAAAATCACATCAATTGCGTTTCTTTATTATGTTAGAAATTTTTGTTCTTGTACCAGATGCCTCGTGTCTGCCTGAAACCTCGTGGGACTCCACCTCTAAGAGCACAGAGAAGCCGGGGCACTTCCATGAGCAACACCTGCAGGAAAGTATGTCACAGGAAAACTGACACAATTGTCACCAAATTCCTGTGTGTCAAACATGAAACCTTGTTACCTTGATACCGTCTTTTATTTATGTTTTGTGGGATACAAATATTTCTACATTACAAATTCATTCGCCCGTCATTCTGGCAAGCAAGTCAGGCTTCTGGTGCAAGTGTTGTACCTTCAGGAAAAAGTCAAAAGTATATTATAATAAGAGAAGCAAATGCTCTGACTCAAAGACAAGCACTTCCAAGTGCAGAAAGTAACAGTGAGCAAGGCTTCCAGACGAATGCCTACACTGTACTCACGGGTTTTTTAGGTACTGTCTTAATTCCCTTAATGACTTAATTTTAAAGGTCGGCAACACTAGCTGGCTGTGATATTAGCAACATTTGAATGGTAACTAATTCTAACGAGTACGCCAGTAGCAATGTAACACTACGACATGCCACACGCGTTTATGAGGCTGAAAGCGATAGCAATCAGCCTACATAGCTGCAGCCCCAGAGCCAACCCAGCCACCCTGGCTCGCTAACCTCAACGATGACTCACAGCATTTCCCCCTCACTTTTACCCTTTCCCACCGATATTTGTAGGGACAAATTAAGACTTCCTTGCTCCGGAGGCCGCTACCACTAAAACCCATCGGAAAGCAAGTATTTAAGGACCAGAGACCAGGAAGCTGGAAGTGCAGAGCCCAGAGAAAGCGAGATGCAGCCCATTTTTGCACGCTTGAAACCAGAGAAGCTTACAACAGGGCATGCCTACTTTCTCAGTCCCTCCTTCCCTTTGTACGTGATCTTAATTAAACCTCGGGTGTAAAAAACGTTTCCTCTGCTGTCACCGTTTCCTGCCTCCCTCCCTCCCCGGTTTGGAGCCGGGGACCCGGGGCAGAGCCGGCACCCCCCAGCCCCCCGAGCAGCGTGGGTACCCCCACGGCGGCAGCGATGCTCGGCTCCCCGCTCCTCTTGCCGGGCGCCGGCCAGACGCACGCAGGATGATGATTTTCTCCCTTTTTTTTTAAAAAACCTTTTTTTCCTCTTTTTACCGTCACACGGATGACTCCGGCTCTCCACCCCCCCACGCCGCTGCGTGGGCTGGGTGTCAGGCCCGGTCCCCAGCATCCCGGAGGGGCGGGTGCCTGCTGCCAGGGACCACACCGGCAGGGACCGATGTCACACCGGGCTGCCGCAGGCGCCACCCCCCGCCGCCCCTCGGCCTGCTACAGCGGGGAGCGCCGGGCACCCGCGGCTCGGCCGGCCCCTCGCCAAACGAACGGGGAAGATGGGGGAGCAAAGCAGAGGAAAAACTCCGCGCTGAGGCGGGGTTGCGCTTCATCCAGCCCGCGGCGAGCGGCAAGCCCGAGCCCGCAGCGGGGTCGCCCCCCCCCCGCCCCGGCCTCCCCCACTCACCCAGGGTCTTGACGGCGACCTGCCGGGTGAGCGGCGGCGGCAAGTTGACGCAGACCAAGTCGACGTCCTGGTGCAGCAGCACCTCGTCGATGCGGCTGGTGTAGAAGGGGACGCTCATCTCCTTGGCCAGCTCCTCCGCCTCCTCGGGCGTGCGGCCCCACAGCGCCTTCACGGCGAAGCCCTCCGCCTTCAGCAGCGGCACGATCACCCGCGCCGTCAGGCCGGTGCCGAACACCCCCACCCCGGGCAGCATGGCGGCGGCGAGGCGAGGCGGCACGGCACGGCACGGCGAGGCGAGGCGAGGCGCTCCCTCCTTCCCTCAGCGCCGGCCGGGGCGGGGGTAGGCGGCCGCCGGGCGGGCGGGAGAAGGCGGCAGCCCCCGCTGGCTCCTGCTGCTGCCGCCGCCGGGGCCGGGACCAGCCGCCCCCCGCCTCAGCAGCGCCGCGGCCGCCGGCTGCCCCGCCATGCCCCCACCATCACACACGCCTCCGCGGAGGCACCGGCGCTGCCCTCCCTTAACAGACGGACAACCGCCCTCCGCCGGCGGCCGCGGCCAACAAGTGCGGGGCGGGGGGGGAA
>VFFE01007043.1:875735-919841 GCA_008921705.1 Burhinus oedicnemus
TCCTTTTACATATTTCAGCTGAGTTTTGCAGCTCTGGGTCATTATACAGTACAATGTACATATAGGTACATCACCAACTTTATGTGAGAAATCCTAACTTAATAGCTCTTCTACAGAATTCTGATATGGTTTTTTGCAGAGATTTGGAAGTGTCCTCTCAGTTGGATTTCATATATTGTATGAAGTTCTTTCTGTAGAACTATATCGGTTTCTTCTTAAATAAATGCTGAGATTATAGAAATCAGAAATCCTTGATTTTTTACTTTTTATTTAATTATTTTAATTTATCTTATATTTAGCTTTGTATTTAGTTTTATTATTATTAAAGTAGCTAATAAGTTGAAAGTACTAGATATAAAAGGATATATAACTGGTATAAAAGGATCAACCAAGCATACATGATGTGCAAATACTTGTTATCTGTTGGCCTAAGTAAAACACAAATTTGATGGTCTTCCAGATACAGATAACACTTAGCAGATAAAAGCCCTCAATTTACTTTCTGAATGTGTGAAGGTGTCTTCCCACATATTGCAGAGGTTTCTATCTAGAGCCCACTGAACTCAACAGAAAGATGGAGATCCGTCTGATAGAGTACCAGGATCCCACACTGTTTCTTTCTTAGTTCTCTGTACTTAAAAGAAAATCTGGCCTTTTTCAGACTTTTTTAACATTTATCCTGTCAGACTCCACAGCTGCATTTCTCAAACCTCTCATACATCAGTCTGAACAACAATGGAAAGAGCTGAATAATACATAGCTTCAGTGAAATCCTGAAATGGAGCTTACTGTCTCTCCAAATACTTCTCTAGTTCCAAGATTTTAAGATTAATTAGCTAATTTCCTTTTACATAAATCAGTGTCTTCAAACATGAAGCAGCTGTGAATTTTCATTAACCAGTTGGCTCCTTGTGGGGGATGAGATTTGCGATCACCACTACTGGGCTTCTTCTATGGCTTTGAGACTTGAAATTATTTGCATGGAAATAATAGTGCTTTTGAGACAAGGAAGAAATGGTGATTCAGACCTGTCTGGTTCTCCCACTCAGCTGTACTGACTCATCCACAGCTTGAGCATGCAGCACGAGAAAGGATGTGTGAGCTGAGTTGCTCAAGTCCTCTTTTATATCTAATGCCGCACAATTGGCAGTTTCTCAGGCCAACAGGAATTTGTTCTTGCAAAAAGCCATACGCTTCGCTTTAGTGTCTCTTCAAACGCATTTTCACTGAGACAACCCACAGAAGTTCTTGCTCTGGCATCTAAAGACAGGAACTGCTTTAAGGTTTGTAGTGTTAAATGGTCCAAAGTGCAATGGCGAGGACTAGAGAAGAGTAAACCACATATCCTAGCAAAGGGTTCATAATACATTTAGCCCTCCCTTGGCCCAGTCAATGGGAGTTGTGCCCACGCCTGGAGTCTCTGAGCCTGTTCAGTACATTTTCTGAGTTTATTCCTTCCCAGTTTCCAGAGCCTTTCTTTAGAAGATGCATATACCAAGTGTGGATGGGCTGTAAGGAAGCCAGCAAGGCTTCAAGAAACTACATCATTAACAATGTACTTCTGAAGGCATTGGTGCTCTGTTCACTAAGGCATGGAGGAAGACCTAAATAAGTACAGTTTCCACTCTTTGACAACATGGATGTCCTGTGAAGGAAGACAAGCACATGTATTCCCACTTAACATGCGGAGAAACTGAGGCTCAGAGAAAACGAGTTCAGTGTTCTCTGTTGGGTCTTTTTGGGTGCTTGAGGGCAACTAGGCACCCAAAATGGGGCACTCAGCTAGTAGACACTAGCACTTTTGGCCTAGCTGGCTTTTCTAAGCTCATATCGGTCACAGTTCAATAAGGTGAGAAAGCAGGTAGAGAGCCTGTTAGCAAAGATGGACATGGGTTCCCTTGATGAAAGTAGGGAATGGGCATGTAGCTGCATGGGTACAGCCATGCTCTGTGATGGTGTAATACGTGCTTAAAGCTTACATCAGTCATTCCCTCCCAAAAGAAACGTGGGCATATGTACCAGACAGCACACATACGGGTGCTGAATCATCAGATGTGTTGCATGCTATGCACCTGCAGCTCAAATCCCTGACATGCCTTCAGCAAATCAGACATACCTGAGACATACCTCGAGCACAACACTGGGTATTGGATCTGCACAGGAGGCAGGACTCCTGCCCACAATAAATTTACCTTCCTGTACCTGTGCCTCAGCTGTTTGCTGCTCCACCTGGGCTCCTGCCAGGCATCCAGAGGCCCTGGACAAATGCAACGGACTGGGCAGAAGCAGCTAAATCTTACTAAGCCACCTTAGCAAATGCATGCTTACTGAAATATGTAAGTAGACCCATGGAGAAGGGGATTCTCTCATTGATACATTGCTGGGGAAAAAAAAAATAGCAGGGTGAATGAGTCGTATAGAAATTCTTAATTCTGAAAAATGGTTTTGAGCCTAAGCAGTAGTTTGTGTCAGATCACACTTGTTAAGTGCTGTGCAAATAGCTGTAATACACTGCCGAAGTGATTATTATTTTAGCAATAGAATATTGCACATTGCTTGCAAGGCAGCTGAGATGTTACTTTAGGATGAAAATAGCAGAGAATCATCACTTTATTAGTCATGCAAGAGTGTGTGAAAGCAAGCACGTGACATTTCAAGACTTCTAAGCCTGCCCGTGCAACACGGGTTTTGAAAAGGTTCAGTTTGGTAGAAACCCCCTTTTATATGGGAATGTAGCACAAGACAGCTCCGTGCTGGAATCAGTCGCCCCCCTCCTCAAGCGTCCTCTCCCTGAAAGCAGCCGGGATTTCAACAGGACTTGAAGGAAGCCTTAATGGAGACAGTTATGGAATAGGTTTTAAAGCAAAATATATCTATTGCAAGAAAAATTTTTAAATGTTAGGCATGCTAAATACTGCTGATTTGGACAGCCTTCCAGGATACTGCAAATCAGTTACATTTCACAATGGAAAACCTGCTGCTGTTTGACAAAGGCTCAGTGATTCAGGCAGGGCAGGCAGGAATTTTTGTCTACCTGTTGCAACAAGCCCACGTCTTGTGTGCACTAAGATACTGAAATCCAGGAGGATCTGTTTCCTGGGAACAGATGAACCCAGCTAATTGCTTCTGGAGAGTGCTCGCTTCTAATGCAGGCTTGCGTCCTGCTTCTGGTTTTTACACATATGCTTTTTTTATGATACTCAGTACAGAAACTTGTACTTTTAGTATGAACTCTCTGAAACCAGATTTGTTAGCTTCCTGGACACACTGAAATGCCACTCTTCTCTTTCCCCCTGCTAGGCTGTTGAAGGGAAAGGTACTGAGGCAGTGGTATTTACTGCATTACCTACTGAGTCCCTGCCAGCCTGAAGTATGATCCTGTGATCCTAGCCAGCCTTCCCCATTTGTTTCCATTTCGATTTTGAATTTATGGCACATACTTTTGGAGCTGTGGATTGGTACTGTGATTATTTTCAATCTGAACAGATAAATGCAAGTCAACAAGTCTTTCTTTTTTATGGATTGAGAAAAAAACAGTGAGAAAAATCTTTAGGTCTACATCAGTACCATAACACAAGCAGGGTTCGTGCCATTTGCTTTCAGACATTGGCATATCTCTGCACAGCTATTGCTCCCTTAAAATCATGCTCTTTAAGACTGTGACGCTGTTGTATCTCAGGCTTTAGAGTTGCCAACTGTACCAATGCGATCGTGCTGAAGTCTGGCCTGCATTACCTGCTTTGTGACCTTGCTTCATTAAATCAATAATGGTAAACCATGTGTTCTTTATTTGCACAAAGGATAAATTCAGTCCAGTCCAGTTTCTAGGCTACTGGCTCTTCGCAAATTCTCCTTTATCTGCAATAGTAAAGTCATTATTTTGGGGTCTTTCTGGAGATTCTTTCTTCAATCCGGGTGAGTATTGAACCTGTATCATGTCTGTAGTGAAGAAGGTAAGCCTTGTGCTCCTCAGGGAGGCAGTAACATCTCCAGGTCAGAGCAGGGAGGCCAGCCCATCCCTGGTGTCCCCTCAGGCCCCCATCCACAGGGGCCAAGGAGAGTACGCTGTCAAGTGCTTCAGGGGATCGGAAACTTGCAGCACTGTTTTCCTGATAACAAAGAAATGATCAGATGGTTTTCTAGTTCTCTCCCTCCTAAGAGCCAAAGGTATTTCTTGGCTTTTGCAAAGCTGGAGACTTCCTTCTTGAAATCAGGCTTAATCACTTCCGCTTCCTCTTCTGCCTTGCCCTGTGCCTGCCGTCATTCAGAACAGGTCCACCCCTGGTGTGCCCAAAGGAACACGGTAAAAGTCAACAATTTCTGGTGTCCAGGCCTGAATCATCACCGTCGAAATGAATAGGAGAGAGCAGCTCTCTCATGAAATCTGCAAACTGAGGCAGGCAACCAGGCACTGGTTTTAATGAGGTTACGTTTTTGAGATGTTCTTTGAAATCGTAACAGCTAGAGACCAAGTCCCAACTCAAGATAAACAGATAATTTCCACACCAGAATTTCTTGTTAATATTTAAGCAAGGCTTAATCGTCCTCTTGAAATGAAAATAGGCTCTTTCAAAGGAACTTTATTTAAGAGGAAAATGTTTCTTGGAAAGTATTTTAACAGCTCAGGTCACTATATATATCATCATCAGGCTTCAGGCATTAATCATTAGGAATAACACGGACACTTAGCATTTTAGGAACTGGTGCAGCAACTGCAGTTTATTAAATAAACCCTCATGAAAGAACTTTATGATTTGTCATCAGTGAGGGCTGCAGCAGGGAGCTTCCAGCTGCCACACATCTCACCTGTAATGCACAGGATAGCGTACCAGCTGCATACTTGCCTTTCTGATGTTTAAGGACACATCACCTTTCAATGTGGGACAAATGACCAACTGTGTATGAATGAGGATTGCTTAGTAACAGGAGAATTATTTTTTTAATATTAATGAGGCTATGCTATAGCACTCAGCACTTCTAATATTAGAGAAGCATAGCAGCAAAGAAAGTAGGGCAGCTTTATTAAGGACATTATGGAATCACAAACCTGATGCAGTATACATCGGGCTGTGTCCCACATATACTCTATGTGGAACACTGTAAAATGTACGACTGTGCTCCTATTATTCTAACAAGACACAAGACAAAGGCGGGTGCTGAATACAGCGATGCAATCACTGGCAGAGTTCGGTTGAATATCTCTGTCAGATGCATAATATTTATTATTTACCATGAAAAGCTAGGCTGGCTTTAATCACATTTTCAAACCATTTTACAAATCCAGTTTAGAGTGTTTACCCTCAGACTTTAAACTTAACCGGATTTGATTCCACAGAGAAATAGTTTTCAATGTAGTAAACGTTGTGATTGGGCAAGGCTCAAAGGCAAGTCAAAAATAAGCATAAAGCACTTGCCATGAAATCATGCACAACTTGAAAAGAGAGATGCTTGCACTGTCTTTCATTCATTTCACACTTGAAAAAATGCGGGCATTTCAGATCCCAGTCGAGGGAAGGAGAAGGTCTGTGATTTGAGTGTTGGAATGTGATGGTCTCATCTTTGCCTTGTTTTTATCATTTCACATATCTGAGCAAAGAATCACTGTACCATTCATCTGGCATAGAAAATGGCCCAGAATTAAATTGTGACTCATTTTCATGACAATTAAAGAGAAGGAAACACTAACTCTTTTCCCACAGCAAATACCCAAAGCCTGGATTCAAAGCAGTCTCATGTGCATGCAAATCCTGCTCTTCTCTGTGTTAAACTCTGCAAATAAGCGCAGTCACAAGGCTTTACAATCCTGCAGTTATGCCTTTCATTCGAGGCAGACAAACCTGCCTTGAGTCGCTTCCCCCACATCAGACTTGCAGTAGAGCTAATCAGTAGCTAAGAAGTTTTAGTGGCCCCCAATGTCATCTCCTATTCCTCTTTATCCCCCAGGCAGTGCATCATGCAGTAGTATTTGTTGTGAATATTGAGGGCTGCCAGCATGCTGCACTCAGCATGTTTATTTTGAGGGAAAAAAAAAAAAAACAACAACCCAAAATCAATTCTAAACAGTCTCAGAATAATTTAGAGGCAACAGCTGGGATCAGGGAGTTTGGTAACCTGCACGCACAGCAGCATGCCGGCAGAAGGGCTGGGCTGCCCTTGGAAACACCGCAGAGCCTGAGTCTTTCCAGCTCCTGGAAGAAGACACAATTGCAGTGAGTGGTGCGGTGGGATTTTGAAACTCTCCTACAGGCATCCAGAGGAGTTACGCTGCGTTTGGGCTGGGCTGGTTTAGTACAAAATGTGGGCAGGACAGGTAATGCTGGAGTGACTCTGGGAGTCGGACAGAAAGGAGGGAAGGAGCAGACGAGTCCCGGGTAACAAAGCACCCTAGTAAATAGCATCTCTACCTGGGCTGAACTGATGCGTCAAGGCTGCTTTGCTTTTCATCCCCTGAGTGCCCAGGATGCTGAACTCCAGCTCTCTGGTTTTCTCCCTTCAGATGCAGCAGGTAGCAGTTCCCTGCACGTCCTAGAAACCTCACTGGTCACGACTTGCTGCTCCACAGAAATCTCGGGCTCTTCCAAGCGTTTCTGGGCAGACCTACCTGACGGTTTCAGCCGTATCTCTCCGTCACAAGAGATCTGTGGGGAATATAAATGGGACAAGACAAGGGTAGAGAGATGGGTGTTTGGAGAGGGGAAAGGCCAGGCGGAAAACACAAGTGTCTTGCTCTTCAGAAAGGCAGTACAGAGAAACGTGAGGCAAAAAGTACATTTGCTGGGAGCCTTTTGCGAGGGAGAGCTGGGAGTGGGTGGAGGTGAAGCGAAACAGCAGCCAGCAGCGACAGAGTTAGCAGCGTGCCTCCTTCCTCCTCTCTGTGTGACCTCTGGGTGACCACAGAGGCACGAAAACTTGCTACCTCCTGTTGTGAAAAATGAGCTGGGTGGAGCAATTCGTATGCATGGGATTTAAACAATCTATTTTAATTGTCACTTAAAGAAGAAGGCAAGTGACCTTAGTTAAAGTTATCAGGTTTTATTCCTGTTTTGCATTTGTATTTAATCATTTTTCCAAAGAACAGTTGATGCCTAGTGGTTGGTAATCACTGGGATTTCTTCCGTAACACCTGAAGCCTTTTGCTATATTTCATACTTTCTTGTTTTGCTAACTTAGAATGTGATATGTATATGTTCAAATACATAAACAACTGATTTTTTTTATTCAAATGATTAATGATTAGCATTTATTATATTAGAAAATGGCAAATTATGTTTTGTATTTACTAGGTGATTCAATTTTTTTCTTAGGAGTTATGCTGAATTGCCTTTGGATAGAAATTAAGCTATAATAACATACAATAAGGCAGCATTGGTTTTTATTATCAAATAAAGTCACATTAAATGATTTGGATGTGAAAGAAAAAGAAGGTGGCAAAACACATTTTGTATTTAAAGTTAACTGAATTATTAAACAAAGAAAACTGATGTTCATGAAATAACTGTTAACCAGTGCTTAAGCAGCCTAGAAAGAGTAGATCTCAGCCCTGGCGTCTCAGTTTATTCATAGACTGGTGAGTAGGAAAGAGACATTTCCAGGTTTTTTAACCTGTAATAATTTCTCGTTTCTAATGAACAAGTCATTGACCAAGCTAAAATGAAGAAACTGAAATAAAGGAAATATGCTTTCCTCACTTGCAATAAAGGCTCCAAGCGAAAAAACCTTGTGCATCACTTCAACAGGCAGTTGTTCTGGGCATTTGCTTACTGCCTTGGCTCCCCATCTCAGAGCTCTGCCTTTCCTCAAAACCTTGTTAGCAAACATGTTACTAAAACACTGAGCTTTTAATGTGAGCAAGGACTGGACCTCAGGTCTCCCCTCCTCTTCACAAGCAATCGCCCTCTCTTGTGAGCTGCGAGGTCGTAGCTGGCTTAGGAAAGATGGAAATATTCCATAGGGAGTGGGAGGGCTCCACTGGGAGGGAGAGGCTGAGAGCTGCTGGGAGCCTGAACGCAAAAACAGCCTCCCAAAAGATGGGAGATGTGATTTCATGTTGCCTCAGGGCAGATGCCGGGCAGTTGAATTTGATTCTTCTACAACTGCAGAGTTGTCTTAACTGCAGAGTTCGTGCATAAGAGGGAAAATACCAATCACCTCCAGACTTGCTGAGGGGGTGGCAAGATGAACTCAGACCTTATGAAGCCTTCAGATGCAGAACAGGTTGAGGAAGCACCAGTTTGGGCATCCTGCTGGCATTTAGACACAAGATACGCAGCTCGGCCTCATCAGAGATGTGCGTGTTCGGCTGCACAGACAGCAGCAAAAAGCCAGGTATTGAGGGTGACGTTTCTCAGATCCAGAGCAACTTATTTATTTCAGGAAACAAATCAGAAGGCTAATTTGTGCAATCACCACAGAAGCTCTTATTTGCAACCAAATACAATTAGGGATGTTCCGTATTTTCCCCATTCTGTCTGTTCATGTTGTCATGTGTGATAATTCAATTTTGTTTTTAAATTGTGGTGCTTCCACAGATCACCTTCTGATATCTCACAGACCGTCGGTAGTTTCTGGACTGGAGGTCAAAAAGCTTTGACCCTGGGGACTCAACCATTGGAAAGTTAAGTGCATGGAAAGTTTGGGAGCACAGAAGGTTAAAACTGGATTTTGTGACTGCCAAAAATACTAAACTCAAGCAGCCATCTCACTTCCTAAATCTAGCACAGAGTATTTTCCCATGTCACAATCAGCACATCCCAAAACAGAAACCAGATCTTTTGAGTTCCAGCCCAAAATCTCTCCACTGGGCTATGGTTACTTCATCTGCATTAATTTTTGCATTCCCACGTCTGGTAGAAAAGCACAGTTGTAAAATCTTAAAAACCCAGTGAAACCTTCATTAACACCAAGCATCTTCCAAGGCATCCTCAACACTGCTGACTGACTCCAAGTTTACTCCTCTTGAATCAGACTTGTCCCACAGCCAGTTTATGTTAATCATTTGCAGGAAAGCGATTTCTCTGGTTTTTTTGTAATGCATTGATTAAAACCACCCTGTTTCCACCAGGGGAAGTAGGTGATTCATACCTTGGGACCTTCCTTTCCACACAGTTCAGACGCATTCGCTACTTCCCTCTGCTGGAGGGAACCAAGATTGGTTCTGGACAGACAGTGCAACCTACTGAGAGATCCCTCTGAGGTCAAGGAGACTTCCAGAGATGCCAGTCAGGCCGTATTCAGCGCTTGATGCTGTAGAGTGCTTCTAAATTAGACCTCAGCACTGGATAAAGCAAGATACACAACTGAGGATTTGGACTATGCAAACCAAGATGTTGAGGTCAAGATTTCCAGAAACCAAGATTTCTTGTCTGTCCCACTGCCTCTGGAAAACATTTTCAGCCTTTGTACTGTGCTTGCTTTCTTGATTAAATACAGAAGTTGCCTGCGTGCTCATAAACCTCCAGGGGAGGAGGAGTACCACTGAGTTTTAAAGAGTTTTAAATGCGTAAGATGGCCTAATTTCCTCTCATGACTCTCAAAACTTTCTCCTAATTTCCCGTCAAATAACTGCCACATTAATCAAATTGCAGCTTGCATGGCAAAATGTGATCTTGCCAGTTTCTGTGCCTATAACTGTTTAGCATTCCTTCAACTGACTTCTGAAACCATGGTTCAAATGGATAAATTTTTTTACATTTAGTTCATCTTCAGGGTTGGGAGAGCTTTGCCGTGCCCAATATACTGATACAGAAAAATCTTCTCAGTAGGAGGAGAGATATATACCACATACAGTCATTACCTTTTAGTCACCCAAGCCTGCTGGATTGCCTGAGACAAAACAGAAATAGCCCAGGTGGGAACACCCAAGCAGTACGTGGAGGAAATTTCTGTGCTCTTCACAGAAGATGCAAGGGAAAGGGAGAGACAAGAGAGAAGCAGAATTTGCTGCCTTAGAAAGGGAAGATGAAGATGTTAAAAAAAAATGTCACGTAAGACAGGAAATGTAGGGAACTTGAAAAAAAACTCTGTTTACAAGAGGTCCCCAAAAGAGACAGCATAAAACAAGCACTGAACTGTAGAGTTACTTGGAGGACTGGTCTGGCTCACTTTTTGTTTGCAGAACGAAAAACTCGGAACAGTTTTTGTCAGAAACTCAGTGTTTGGAGCATCTTGTCTCTCTCCAGGAATTCACTGTTGCTTCAGAGTTTCACAAGTAGCTCTTCCAGTTATCCAAAGAGTCATGGAGAAATGCTAAAAGACTCCTCCCACACACACACCTCTTTTTAATTGCTTGCTGGAAACTTTTCACACTATCCATCACACAAGTCCTGTCAAACCTCCCTTCCAAACAAGCTGGACTCCCTGCAATTCTCCTAGGAAAGGCGAGTTTAATGTTTGCTGCTGGTGAGCTGGACTGCAGAGCATTTTGGTAACCTCCCCTCCCCGCAGTATTCCTCTTCCTTTGATCTTCAGTGAGGTCCCCTCAACGCCTGTGTGTGGGGAAGAGCAAAGGAGCTGGAGATAACCTCGCACCTGGGGACCGCTCTTCTCCCTTCCCACATGAAATCAAAACCCAGCTCTTTGCAACAGCAGAGGCTGCGGAGAGGCAAAGGGGGGACTGGGGTTCACGTCCCTTCATGGACGGGTCAGGCAGCAGCGTGCCAGCAGCAGTGCACGAGGGCTGCGTCGTATCCCTGCGGGTAACCACGAGCCCCAAGACGGCAGCCTTGCAGCCCTCCAAACTGAGGAAAAAATCATGAACCCAGAAGTCTCCCAAACCCCCTGGCAGAGGTTTAGCCTGGCGGCAAAACCCCATCAGTCCTTCCCTTGGCCGTGAAGCCCAAAACAGAGGGTACCAACAACCAAATAAGTGCAGAAGGAGAAGAGGAGCCACAGCTGGGGCACAGATGCAGGGCCTGGATGTCTCCTGCTGCCTTTGCATGGATACCATGACAAATCAGCATTCGAGGGAGGTTTTTACTTTTATTCAGGGCCGTTTTGCCAGGTCATCTGGCAGACCAGTTGGTGTTTCTGCACGGGAGCTATAGCTGGAAATTTTGGGCTTCCCTGGAGTGCAGGATCTCACCAGACGTGCACTGGGTGCTTGATAAGCGCAGCCCTTCCCAGGCGTGGGCACAGCATCGCTGCGCGGCCGTGCCGTAGGTCCAACACTTGCTGGCAGCACTATGTGTACTCAGCACACAAACACCATCTGTACGACACACACACAACACACTCATGACTTTCCAGAAGCCTGGAGGCTACCGAGGAGGCATTACGTTGCACACGTGGGCATCTTTGTACCCAAAATCTCCTAGGGAGAAACACAACAACCCTCAGCATGGGTCTTCCTCCATCTGCAGAAAGGCTTGGCTGTCTCTGTTGAATGGCCCCTCTGCACATCCCTGCATCCATAATTCATCTGGTGTGCAGGCTGTGCTCCAACAGGCTGTGTGTGATGCCTCTTTTCAGCCAAGCTAGTGGGAGCTGTGTTCTTCTTTACTTATCTCTGACTGGTTCTTCACCTACTTATTACGTATATATTAGCACCTTCTCATTCCACAGAAATAATTTTTAATGTGCCCATAGGGCTGACTGTGTAAGATGCCACATTGTGACAAACAAGGCATTTCATGTTCACGTAATGCCAACTGCTTTTCATCAGCAGGTCCAAAAGCACTTTATAAAGGAGTCTGGAATCTTTATCTCCAAGTCACATACAGGGACACTGAGGCGCAGATAGGTGGGGAATCTACAGTCAGTCTCAGCTCAGCAGTGAGTCCAGGGATAGAAACAGTGCCTACTGGATTCAAGTCCAATATTGTATAAACAGGGATCCCTGGGTTTGCTCATTGGGGTTTTAAACCCCTATTTGCCACTTACTTTCATATACCTTGTGTATGTTATACCTTTTCTTTCCGCAGTTGCAGAAGCCCCGTGTTGTGCACTTCACCCTTCCCTCCATGGCAAAACAGACGGGAGCCAGCTGACAGCAATCCGCTGCTTCTTTCTAGCACACATGTGATTTCTGATCAAAAGCCAGCAGCTTGGTTGGCAGGAAAAGACTGAAAAATATCATTGCAATTAATGTGGAGAAACTTGAAGCTACACCACTATCAGCAATTCCGCAGAATGAAGCATAAAAGTGCAAAAAGACTAAGCGTTGCTTTGCAAGCCATATGGGTGTTTTTGTCAGGGACTGATGGACAATTTTTAATAGACCAATCGGATTGGCAAATTCCTGTGATTTTAGGGCCGGGTATGGGATGACAGAAAGTCTGTTAGATGGGCATCTCTGGTGGAAAAAGGAAAAGGAAGGTGGATATCAGAACCACAGAGGGTTTAAAACCACTGGGTTAATGCAGATAAAAACTCTTTGATGGCAATCTGCCTGGGTTGGCGTTGCAGAACTTGAGTCAAATTCAGAAGCAGAAGAGTGAGATCAATACAGAGCAGAGTACCAATTAACATCCCTGGTTTTCAAGATCATCCTTCATTTGTCCTCTAAAATTTCCTTTGTCTCTGTCACAGTTCAATAGACAGCACTGAAATTTCCCTTATACTTTATGAAGCAGGTTGCAGCCAGCAGGAGAAGCAACACCATATACATTGGAAATCTGTGTTAATCATACAAAGAAAAACAACTTCCAAGTTTAAATATGTATGGTTCCTTGCCTTACATCAGAGATTCTCTTGAGAAACAGACATGATTTGTTAAGTGAATGCTTTTTTAATTGTCCTCAGAGATATATTTCCTTAAAATATAGTGCATATCCTTGTATATATAATATGATCATGTTAGGGAAAATACAAACAAACTGCACTGAAGACGGAAAATGCTTGCATCAGTGTCTTCCTCCGAGAGCCAGGCAGCTGCAGCTCCAGCATCTCTCTTCGTTCTCTTTCCCTCCAAGTGCCTCAGCAAACATTTACAAAGCTGAGTTGCAGCCTGAACATAGAATTTCATGACTTTAGTTGGTTGGGTTTAGCTGGTTATGTTACCTCATTCCTTTTTCAGGGCAGGTCTCCACTGCAGGGCTGGATGGGCCAGCCAGGCTGAGTTTTATCCCTTGCTCCTTTACCTCCCTCCCTTCTATTTTTATGAAATCTTTTGCGTTTTTTCTCCCTATGGGGAAAGCTGGAGAAACACTTCAATTCAACAAGTGGACACGGCAGTGACTGGCCCGCAAGCAGGGCAGGAAGCCCCGCTGCACCACAAACAAGCACCACAGGCTTGCGATCACTGAGGTCCACTCGCTGTTTCACCACAGGGCAAGTCTTGCTCGGTAGCCATACCTGCCAGCCTGGAGGTTGTGACAGCCAGCCCGAGCCTTGAGCGAGCCATCAGCCCCTTCCTACCTCCGCAAAACACTCCCCTGCCTCACCAGGTTGCTGGGGGGCTGCATTTTGCATAGGAGTGTTTTCATCTCCCGTCTTAGAACCATAGAATCATAGAATGGTTTGGATTTGAAGGGACCTTTAGAGGTCATCTAGTCCAAGCCTCCAGCCATAGTGTCGAGGTTTCTTTCACTAAACCAGGTTGCTCAAAGCCCCATCCAAGCTGACTTTGAACACTTCCAAGGATGGGGCATCCCCAACTCCTCCTGGCAACCTGTTCCAGTGTCTCACCACCCTCATCGTAAAAAAATTTCTTCATGTCCAATCTAAACCTACTCTCTTTCAGTTTAAAACCACTGCCCCTTGTCCTGTCACTACAGGCCCTGGTAAAGTCTTTCTCCATCTTTCTTATAAGCCCCCTTTAATATATTGAAAGGCTGCAATGAGGTCTCCCTGGAGCCTTCTCTTCTCCAGGCTAAATAACCCCAACTCTTTCAGCCTGTCCTCATAGGAGAGATGTTCCAGCCCTCTGATCATTTTTGTGGCCCTTCTCTGGACCCACTCCAACATGTCTTTCCTGTGCTAAGGACTCCAGAGCTGGACACAGTACTCCAGGTGGGGTCTCACCAGCATGGAGTACAGGGGGAGAACCACCTCCCTCCACTTGCTGGCCATGCTTCTTTTGATGCAGGCCAGGATACAGCTGGCCTTCTGGACTGTGAGTGCACATTGTTGGCTCTTGTCCGATTTTTCATCCACCAATATCCCCAAGTCCTTCACTGCAGGGCTGCTCTCAATTCATCTTCAGTAATAGAGTACTTTGGAGGAGCAAAGTGCGACTACCTTGAATTGCACAGGTATTCACAATGACAGCCAAAATAATGAGGAATAATGGCTGGGAGTATTTAGCAACCTGTTCACTGGCAGAAGCACTGCAGAAAATTCACATTGCTTCAGGACTGGGTGCTCTAGGGTCTTTACATATCCTACCAGAGCAATTTCACCTAAGCAGTGGCCTGCTCTACATAGAGGTTTTTCCCTACCTCTCCCTTAATGAGCACATCAGTTCAGGTCACTCTGGCAGGGGCAATGCACTCCCAGGCAGTATTTTTCCAAGGGAAGTGGGGGACATCCCAGCCACGGACAAGTCATGTAACAGCAGGCTTCAAGAAGGTGGCAACGCTAATTGCTGTGTATTAATTTAATTAATTTTAGTTAATTGCTCTGGTGAGAGCAGCCTGCTGTCAGCTGTACCTCCTCCCTGTGAAGGGCTGAATCACTGGATTTGTTCTGAGTAGGGACTAAAAAATCAGTTGTCCTGAGCAGGGGTGTCCAAGGTGACCAGGATGATGCCAGGGACAGTGGTACACCCCAGGAAGCAGTGCGGCACAGCCAGACGGGGCTACCCGGCCATCCAGCCCCCACATATTGCTGCCCTGGGAAGGTTTTAGGGCTGAGACTTTGTCCAGGGGAGCAATTGCCCATACTTGAGGGCTTTGAGCCACAGTGCGCAGGAGCCAATGTGTGCCCCAGGAGACTTGCATCCGAGGAGCCAGCTCTGCCTCTGCAACTCCTCCTCCCCATCACTTGGTGCCCTGCACCATACAGAGGGGTTTGAGCACAAGCTCGCTGGGCCCCTCCAGCATTTCGGTGAGAGGGGGTCCTTTGCCTGCCTGTTTACGTGGCAGGGCTCCAGCTGTGCACAACCTTACATGCATGTGTAGTCCTACTTACGTGTCTGGCCAGTCAAAGTTACCAAACTACAGATATAAGAGACTTCATAAGAAAAGCATAAGTGTTCAAAGAGCATGAGACTTATTTTTCTGCAAGCTATCATTTTGCTGCTTCTTTGGGAAAGAGGCCTGTCTACATAAATAAGGGCAACAACTAATTAAAGGGCGGGGGGGCAGGAATGGGGAGAGGTGAGTTACGATCTCCATTCTGTCCCACAGCCAGATTCCACTTTAGCTACATTGGGTTAATGTTTGGGGTCAGCCTTAGTAGCAATGTATACATAGCAATTCAGCTGGAAATCTAAAATGTGATCAGACCTGCTGAAAGCAAGCTTAATGGTATTTATTTTTCATTAAGTGCATGGCCTGAACTCCTTTACTTTTTTCCCCACATCACCTTTTAAGTTTATAGCACATTACAGTGACTCCACCATGCTGCAAACTTCATATCATCTTACAATTCTAAAGAAAGAAATCGCATTTGATTTTGTCACCTGAATTGCATTTATTGCCAGAGACAGATTGCTGGCGCTTCTGCACTTTGTTGTAGATTTATATGAGAAAGGCTTTTGACATGAGGAACAACGAGGGGTCAGGATTTCCATCCGGAGCCATATTTCTAGAGCGCTTTATCATTTATAAAAATGCACCCCAGCCAAAAAGTAGATTATTTTGATTTATTGATACAATTGGTAATTCTTGTATTTCAGAAATGTAAAGGAAAATGCTCACCATATATATATATTCAGCTCACATGCATTGCAAGGACATGGATCAGTGAGTAGGGAAACGGTTAGAGAAACAGATGAAGGATTTGGGTACGTAGAGGAAGAGGAGGGATATTTTCTCTGTGCCTATGGCTCTGGGTGAGCAAGGGACACAGGTTTTGTTTGGAGCCTGCCTGCCGCACAGCTGAAACACAGCCATTTTGACCCAAATTCAAAGGTGAGGAGCTGCAGCACCCTGCAGGTACCCTCCAGCAGGGTCAGCGGGGTTTAGGTAGGGGTTGCTGGATCCCGCAGCCCAAGAGACGAGAGGCCACCACAGCTCCACTCTCCCAGATCCAACCCGTGGCACAGCGGAGAATATATTCCCAGCAGCCACACACACAAACACAGGTCTGTATACACCACATACATACATTGATACACATGGCCAGCCACACAGAACAATACAGAAACACTCAGCATTTGCGCAAACACATGCAGCACCAACAGCCTTGTCCTCTTCTCTTCTCAGCCTGATCAGGGTGAAGATCCATTAGTGGGGAAAAATAAATAAATATATGTATGTATGAATACAACATGGATCCCTCTGGTAGCTGTCCATAGACACTCAGCCTGCCCAGCAGCTGGCATGGGATTGTCTCACCTCCGGCTGCCTTCTGTGCAGATACGCATACACACACACACAGAGGTCTCCCAGCAGTCCCCAGTTGGCCAGGGCCCCCTGGGTCACCAGCACCTCCAGCTTCCTGATGCACAGGACACATGCACACCCAGACCAGACGTACGGCCACTTCCGTACCCAGCTCCCTGGCCACTTACCCTTCCAGCCAGCTAGTCCATCTCAATATTTGCTCCTCATCACACACCCCCAGACTGGCTCCAGTCGCCCTGACATACACACCCAGCCTGGCTCCAGTTGCTGGCACCATGGACACCTGGGTGCCTGTGATTCCCAGTCCCACTCCAGCAGTTAGCACTTGCACCCGTGCACACAGGCACACATGATAGGGAGACCCTCACCCAGGAAAAAAGAGTTTAACAAGGAGACAGGACAGACTGCACTGGTCAGGAGCAGACAAGCGTCCTGGCCAGCCCCTGCTTACCTGTGATCTGTCCCTTTTAAAACCTTATCCCTCTGTTTTCCCACTCTTGTTCCTCCTGGTCCTCACCTCTGGTTCCTCCCCAAAACCTATTGTAATAAGTCTTGTTTGATCCCAAGACGCTCATCTCCTGCACCTCATGATGAGTCCCCTACCCCTAGGCAGGGTCAGTCTGTGAGATGTCCTGGAGACAGCCAAGGGAGGAGCCAGGGCAGGGAGCTTTTTGGGCTCTTTCACCTGCGTGTGTGGAGATGAGCCTTTTATCACCTAACCTAACAGGGCAGAGAGACCAAAGGGTGAAAAATAGGAGGGGAGAGGGAAAGGGGTAAGATATTCTGGAGGCCACACCAATAAAACAGGGAAGAGCCCTCTAGGCTGTGGTGATGGTTTTCAGCCTCACAGCCTCCTCCAGTAGCTAAGGGGAGCCAACGCAGCCTGGAGTAAATGCTCATGACTGCAGAATTCGCAGTGAGCCAGGGAATGTACTTCACTGTGCTGCACCATCTTCCCTTTGGTTCCCAGCCAGGACTCTCTCCAATCACCAGACTAGAAATGTTCCCTCCCTCCAGGGTTCAGTACCTCAATATTTTGCCAGCTTCTCACCCAAAAGCATCCTTGACAAACACCTGCAGAAACAAACAGCAGAGCACTGTATAGCCTTAGAGGAAAGTTCAGGCTTGCATAACAAAAGCATTTTTCCCCAACACACCATGATCATAGCAGTTCCCTCTCCAAAGGCTCATTCTTTCAGCTCAGGTCTTCTCAAGTATCCCCTTGGATACACTCAGGCTCAAAATTGTACTTCATTCTTCCTGGATCTGGAAATAAACGCATTATAAGCAATTTCAAAATCAGTCAGTAAAGATTTGAACTCCAGGCTGGGGTTTCCATCCCCTGGGTCTCTGCAGGGTGAGACCTCTGGGCAAGGATCCATACAGTGCCAAGCACTTCAATCTCTGCTAGGAGCTCTAGGCCCTACTGTGGTTTGATAACAGTAACACTAGAGCAACAGAAGATTATATCCTAGCACTATAAAATCACTCTTCTTGATGTAAATGTATTGATAATCCTCAAAGCCTATCTACAGTCTTTTTTCTAGTTCTTCCACCAGCAGCAGGACTAACAAAACCTGGTTCCTTGCCTTCCCTGCGCCCTCTTGCGCAATACCTTCTCGTGCCCTTATGCCCCCCTCCAGATCCCACCAAAATGTTCTGCCCCTTTTCTGTCTCTACTCTCCCACCAGGAGACTATACATGGTGTGACTGGTCAGGGGCCATGCAAATGGTGCCCGAGGGGGTTGGCAGACATCAAGCTCTGATGAATTTTCCCTCTGTTCAGCTAATGGTTTTCAAAAATCTTAAAGAACTGAAGCTGCTGAAACTTTTACCTCTCTGGGAGTTCAGCTGAAGGTGACAGAAAGTTCAAAACTTTTGGCAGAAAGGGAATGGCTGGATGGACATAGCATGACTATATGAACCATATATTTGGGAAACCAGATAATAAAAAATACTGACTTTCCAGAAGAGACTATGAGAATATTCCTCCAAGAAGAAGACATTTTTTAAAATTTGGTCCAATCCCTCTGTAGGAGACAGGCTGTACAAAGGGAACGGAGAGCTCCTCTGGCACAGTGAAGACCACAGCTGGTGCCTAACAGGTATGAGGGGCTGGAGAAGGTGTAACCGATGCATGATGGCACTTGTGCCATTCTCAGCTGTCCCCCAATCCCAGCAAGCTGTGAGTGGCCAACATACCTTAAAGCAGCTCTTTAACTATGTGGGGGCAAACAGCCTCGCTGCCCCCCTCTCCTGGCTGGGTGTGACACAGATGGCTCTGCCGTGGACACAGATAACTGAGTGCAGTTGGGAACTTCAGCCTAAAATTACCAATGACTTACCCAGTCAGTCTTGCTCATAAGTCACAGCCATGCAGAACCTCATCTCCTATGCAGAGGGAACTCCCAAGCAATAGGAAACTTTCCTGATGGAGAGGAAAAGGCACATTGAGACTGAGATCTTGACATCCCAGCCTGCTCCGGTTTGCACCCCTTTACTCAGGGTGGTTGGGTGGAGGGTGCCTCGGACCCCCTTGTCTTCACGGAGAGGATCCCGTAAGTGCATCTCCTTTAAAAAACAATTTCGAGTGGATTAGTGAGTATTAGTTTACCCACGATGATGATTAAACTAAGCCTGAATCAGTATTGCCTCCAGAGGCACCTCAAGGAAAGCTTATTGCTTCAGTTTCTCCTCTTCCATAAATTTCAGAGCAACCTCAGGAGAAATTAACACAAAAACACCTTCTCCTTACGTTCTCCTCTGTAGGGAAATACTTGGATTTCTGGGAGGTTTTTTTGAAAGATCTGCAAATAGATTTACTCCTGACCACAGTCAGATCTCTCTGTTGAAAAGCAAAAAACTAAAGACAGAAGGACAGAAACTCAGGTGGGTCAGCTGGCACAGCACGCCTCAGGTCAGCAACACTTAGCCCTGCCACATGTCAGGATAATCTTCTCAGAAACCTTTGTTTCACAACACCTTCATAGCACTTCAGGTGTTTCGCTTTTCTTTTTTTTTAGTTACCCACATGTCTTTTAATTTTTTTGCTTGCTCCCAAGCATGCCGCACAATCCTATTTCCCCTCCGATTCGATGGAAACAGGGCCATACACCATCTTCACATTTTCTGGAGGAAGTGGAAGCGCAACACCCGGCACTAGGCAGGGCACGGCAATACAAGAGTCGCTCTACCTTTGGGCAATACCACAGCTGAATTTAAGTGTTCAGCTGCATATGAAATGCATGTTTAATAAAGAATGACAGACTAATGAAGACAGCAGGACTCCAAGCAAGCGCAAGTCTTGCACGGTGTTGCCATCTTGGATTTTAAACCAAGATGCCAATTAAAGATTTGAATGAGGTCAGCTGCAGTGACCCAGCTAAACAAGATGCCATTACTAGTAGGCTGACCTCTCTTACCCCAAACCTCCTCTTCTGTGTACACTTACTGCTCCTGGGGCAAAAAAGAAAAACAGAGATTAGCAGTAATTAGTTCTTACTTAACATGGTTGTTTAAATAGCTAACTCTTGTCTTTCCTGCTGGGTTTTTAACATATGGCACCACGCCCTGTTTATGGTTGATAGGGAAGGATTTGAATGCTTTTAACCTCCTCTTTTAGCAGGTCTTTTGCTCTGTTGTTACAGAGAATGCTGTCTAAAGCAAGCCGAGTGTCTATAGGTGACACGATACAGTTAACACTCACATGCAAGGAATACTCTTGAGGAAAGTCCTGATCCTGAAGGACATCCTGTGGGATATATTCTATAAAGCAAATACATCTAACAAAATCTATGGCTATTTTCTGCCTCCGTGCAACACGCCATGGCCTAGAGAAGCTGGCACTGTGATGGTTGACAGCTAAGAGGAACACGAATAACTGCAGGCTGCTGCCACCTCTGTCTCGGAAAGTCTACAGCTGTTTACCATTGACTATCGGGAAAACTTGCTTGCTTGACAGTGTGGGAATGGGATATACAGAAGTAAATGTTATATCCACTGATAAATACCAAAAACATACATAAGCAAACAAAATGCTTAAAAAAAGTGTCAATAAAACACCTGTGCCTTCACGGTACTGTCTGTTGCTGTGCACATGCACAAACGTGTGCGTTGAATGCACACCTGGCTGTGAGAAGGATGTAGCTGAAGTTGGGTCTGTGTTGATTGGGGACTCTGTGCTGCCCGTGGAACTGGCTGCTAAACTACCTATCTGTCCTTCACATAAATAAATGAATTTATATAAAAATAAATTTATATAGATGATAGTTATAAGAGTAAGCTGAACGGAGAGTCATTGTTTGGCAGGGATGACACAGTAGTGGCACATGCAGGAGAAAACCTGGCGACAGCCCCTCAAATGATGTAATTGCTGCAGGGATGGCAGGTGAGGCAGCGTCTGGGAACTGAAGGTGTTGCTGGGTATGGGATACGCACATTGCAGAGTGGAGCATCAGGCACACAGCTAAACACCAGGGATATGTAACTACCCAGAGAATCTGACTGATCATTTTCATGACAGCTTTATGGATTAGGATACTTTCAGAGGATTTTAGGTTTGCCACTCTGTGCCCATTGTTGCGATTCTTGGGTTCTTACCCCCATCACAAAAAATTTCCCCTACCTCCACGTTCATGCTTCATTTTTGTTTTGAAAACAGAACTTGGGTAAGTGGACAAACCTCACCCTCACCTCAGAATATTTTAGGTCTTGTCACGACCCCACAGACCAGCAGGCATCTCAGCAGAGAGAAACGTCAGTCCAGAATTTAAAAGCGTTTACTTTGCTCCTGCTGCTTTTCATCTATTTTCTCTCCTCCTGGTGTGTATTTTTCTGTCCTGCTGGCTGTGGTGCTGCATACTAATCGAGCAATACTTGGCCCATCCCCAGAGGAAGTTGCGTGCAGGTTTATTGGGGAACAGAGGAGCGAGAAGGAATTTCAGCGCATCCAATAACTCTCCTACCAATGGGATGCCTTCAGGTAACAGCAGATAATTTGATCCCAGCCATTTCCTATCGTTATACCACTGCGGAAAGAGCACTACCGCCAAAGAAACGTATCCAACATCCTCTCTCTGATTACATATATACTGCAACAGCTTACAAAACTATATCTGTGTTTCCTAAAAGTGCTTAGAGATGGAGGCCTGTCCTGCTAAATCCCTCTCTGCTTCTGACCCAGGCTGACAACCTGCAGATTTTGTTTCTTGCTGTAAACACGCACGTGAGAACGGCTGGGCTCATCTTCCAATACAGATAGGAAGCGATTTCCTTCAGGAGGTGTAGGAAGAGTGGCAGGAGGTTTTTATTTTCATTCTTCATGCGATTATTATCAGCTCCTTAGCAGCACTAGTTGGGATTGCTTAGTAAGTGTGCTTGGTCAGAGAAGCCTTTTGCGCCTCCATCATTTCCTTTCATCCCCCAGGCCAGCGCAAAGGTGATCATATTTGGCTGAGTGAGCAAAGGAACGTATTTGGCGTTCCAGGTCGGATAACTGCAAGTGGGTAAACCCCAAACCCGACGTAGGTAAGCACTGTTTATTGTTATTTATCCACGCCTCCATCTCTCGGGGTGGGGTGTCTTTCTTCCCCGGCTGGCGGCTTGCCGGGCGCAGCGGCGGCCGCATGGCAGCAGCTCTGCCGCCCTCTGCCGGCTCTGCGCGCTGGAGAGCCCCTCCAAACCCGCTCCGATTCCAGCACGGGCAACCACTAACAAACAAACAAGGAAAAAATAAACAAATAAATAAAAAGGAGAGAAGAGGAGGGGAGAGGAGAGGAGAGGAGAGGAGAGGAGAAGAAAGGAAAGAAAAAGAGAGTTTTTCACTGAGGGGGTGGTCAAGCACTGGAACAAGCTCACAGGGAAGCGGTCACGGCCCCAAGCCTGTCACTGTTCAATAAGCACTTGCACAGCACTCTTAGATATATGTTTTAATTTTAGGTTGCCCTGTGTGGAGTCAGGAGTTGGACTTAATGATCCTTGTGGAACCCTTCCAACTCAGGATATTCTATGATTCTAAGTATTAGTACTAAAGCTCAATTCAACTTAGTTACAGTACTTGCAGGACAGGATCTCAAAATACCATGCAAATGCTAACATTTAATGAAATGATATAAAGGAAATAGACATTTGTCCTACCATAATTTTTCTCATTAGGTATTTTTTGAAAGAGTATTAAATTAAAACAAGGACAGACTGTATTAACTACCGGCAATGAAATGGTATCAGACATACCGATTCTTGCTTCTGGGGCAGGGAACATGTTTTGGCACAGACTGTATAATACGGCAATGTAGAAGACAGACAGGGAAGAGATACAGAAAACATTATCTCCGCTCCACCAGTTCAGAAGAGAGGCACAAGAAGACTGAAAAGGACAGCCAAAGTCACTTGTGGACTGGACTGAGCTGGGAATATGGCGCAAAACCATAAGCATTTTGATCTGCTCCAACACAGCATTTCAAGGAAGCAGGAAAGGAGATGTGTCCAGATGTCTCTGTGCCATTATTGATGCAACATTTTGCCATTTTTACTGGTAGGGTTTCTAAACGAACAAAGACTTTCCTCCTTCTGTCATAACTGCCTGGAGGTTCTCCTGACCCTTTTTTTTCCCCTCCCATTTTTCCAGGTGATTAAATAGCACAGTCAGAAAGCATGACTATAATGCCAAGAAGCCAGCAATTTTAACACCACAAAAGGATAATTATGTAATACTTCAGGCCATATTAGTTCCAGCACGGACTGACCCCCAGCTGGGGATGACAGAGCACCAACAGCTCCCAGCACAATGACTGACAGAACTGGGACATGGCAAATTGCACTTTCGAAGCCCGCAGCAGAACAAGAGCTAGGGGATAGACTTTGCATTAAAAGCAGTCACGTACTATATTCTCAGAACAAGGGATAAAATAGGACAGCCCGTGACTACTTCCCTTCTAAACCATTTCATCTGAAACATTTTCCACCCTCCTCTCATTCTTCTCCTCTGCTAGTCTGCAACAGACAGCTGTCTGTACTACTAACATAACGTAACTTACACTCTTACACTATACTACAGATTTGTACTAAATTAAGGAGATTTTGCTACCTGCGAATATCACATTAATCAAAAGAACAGCTTAGGGTGTGACATCTGTTGATGGATGAGTAAAAAGACTGGTTTTCCTCCCCTCAACTCAATGCCACAATTGAGCCTCAGTGCGTTTTTGTTCTATTGGAGGTCTCTGTGCTGTATCTGTAAAGACTAAGGTGCAATCGAGGCACCCAAGTGTACAAGATTTTGACCCCCCCTCACCAAACCTTTGCTCACATCTCCACTAACTGGTGGTTTGTAACATTCCCAGCCTGTACGTGCTTGGTGCTGCCCCAGTGTGAGCAATTGGGACATCACAGGTAAGATCCTGAATAGGAAAGAACCTAGGGTTAGCCAGAAGTAAACATACAGCATAGGTGAAATTTAGGTTGTCCCATGAGTTTTTCACCTGGGCAGAAAGGAACCTGGGTTCCATTTCTCAGCCTCAGGATGTTTCTGTATTTTTGCCAGTTACTACTTAGCTTTAAAAGACGACTAAAAAAACAGTTGCGTCTCTTCCCACAGGTCCCAGGAACTTTGTACTCTCTTCTCTGCTGCGGTGTGGCTTCCCCAGGCAATACTGCCCCTGTGGGGTATCCCACAGCCTGAGGGACAGAGCACTCTCTTGGGAAGGGAGATTGAACCCATCCAGAGCGGGAACTGAAGGGAGACCAATATCTCTGGCCTTCACGGTAAGCAACTGCTATTACAAAGACAGGTACACTTATACAACCCCCTCACAAAGCCTAGGGCAAGCTGCTACTTTCAAGAGATCATTTATCTGCGAAAGTAAATAGGAAATTTCCTCCTCTAGTCTTGAGCGAGACCCTCAGGAGAAGGGTGAAATACTTGACATTTCCTATGGCCACCCAGCTTCCACCAGGCACTGTAGATGTGACAGCAACACATGGAATAGAGGGCCTTGGTCTTCACTCTGGGAAATGAGGATTTGATAACCCAAACTCACTTCTTCTGTCATTACTGTAATGTATTTGAGTTCTAGCGGCATGATTAAACTCTGAGTTGTTGAATACTGGTGACCCAGTCTGTGTATTGTGAAACTAGTTTCCTGTTCCCATGCCTTATTAAAAAAAAATCAGTACTCCTTTCAGCTCATGCTGACAGCTAAGACTGTGAGTAATATTAAACTAATATTTTTATTTTCAGAGTGTGCCTTGAACTGAGTAGCCTTAATTTAAGAATTATTTTAACAGTTCATTTTCTAAAAATAACTAAATCACTCTTTCCAAACATTACATCCACACACAAGCTGACTCACAGCATGAAGTTTTATTGAAGCCATGGCATGGCCACAGCGAATTTAATGCAAATGTGATAATCTCAATTTACATAGAGGCCACCCTCAGTGGAAAAAAACACACTAAAACCTACATAATAAAAATAGGAAAGAAAATTTGTAGGATTATCAAACAGTCAGCCTAAAAGCACAGGCAGTCTGGAGAAGGGATATTAATGTCTTTAATTCTTGAATGGCTCTAGAAAATTCTATAGCAGGGATGGAATTTTCTATTCAATTACACAGGGTGATTTAAAATATATAAAAGTAATTACAAAGCTTCTATTGGGTTTTGCTTACAGCATGGTCAAAAGAGACTATGATTTAACTGAGACTAGAATTTCAGACATGCTTTTAGTGCTGCTCCCTGCAGATCCATGCTGTATTGATCAGGTTATTTACAGATTAAGTGCCTGGAAATAAGAGAGGTTGCAATATGAAATATGTTGAAATACCTGGAATTAATTTTATAACTTTTGCTAAGACAATTAGTAACACACAGCACAATTGGCCCAACATGTATGGATCTGCTTGTAATTACTACTTTCTATGGCAAAAACTTTCAATCTACTACCATATGAGTTTCCATTAATCCACGACAATGGAAACGTCACTCTGGCTCAATATTATTAAATGCCATTTTCAGAACAGGAAACACAAGCTTTGAAGTGACCGATGAAATGGAGCAACTACATAGTTCAGTATTTACTTTATGCAGTTTGAGAGAATTGTTACAAATTCCTTTAAGCACTAAAAAATGGGAAGTACTGTGCATAAGATGCAAGTTAATTTAAACCTGCTTTGCCGTAATTACGTTATGCATTTGACAAGGTTTTGATATAATCAATGGTATAGAGGTCCCAAAGCAAAAACTTAAATAGTCACTACATAAAATATCACTTTAAAATATGAGTTACACACTGTAAGAATCCTAGTATATCCATAATCATATATCACTAAAGCATAAGTTGATAAAGTTCCTTGACACATTTCTTGCCTCTCCCTTCCATCACAGTGGAAGTCTGTTTGCTGTGCCAGGAGACTGAGTGCAGGAGCAGCAATCAAGACTGGAGTGTCAAAAAAGGCATCAGATGCCACTGATGCCTCTACCACACTTCAGTCCTCAGGCACCACAGCAGAAATAGGAACTCTCCCGAATCCAAGGTTTCCTAGTAAAGACCGATTTGAAGAAGCACAGCCACTTCCCTAAGTGATAAAAATAAAATGCTGATACATTCTATTGTCAAATAAGCTGTAAGATCAGAATTACATAGCATTAATTTTATTCTAGTTACACTGTCCTTTGGACAGATCACATTCAACTGCTCATTTAGCCTAGCACAGATCGCGCTTTATTAATCCACAGAGTATGTTCCTTTCCAACAACTGTTTTAATGCAGTGTTAATGAAGGCTTCTAATTTAAGCTTCTGCCCCTCCATTTAAAAAGTGATTTTTAAATATCATTGATATTTACTGCAAAGACTTCCACTGAGAAGAAAACAAGAAGGTAAAAAAAAAAAAACCCAACAAAAAACTTCCTACCCCCATACACACAGAAAGGATACAAAAACATGCCAAATAAAGGTTTGTAATAGATTTTACTTGTACAAAAGCAATATTCTAGCATCATTTCTCAATAATAAGATCTGTTTGGTGTTATACAGACATGGTGTATCAACTCAGAGTGCAACAGGTAAAGCATACCGTAATACTCAGTATGAAAGGTATAAGATACACTGTTGAATTTAGCCAATTACTCCTGGTGCCTCTTTGCGCATACTTTCTTAATGACAGGTCCTCTCTGCTTCATACATGTCAGCAGTATATTTTGGAGTATAAAAACTGGAAGTGTTAAAATACACTGAAATGTGGCTGGAAAAATCAAACCCAGGATCAATTTCTCACTACACAATAATACCTCTACCAGATCATTGAAACAAATGGCACCTTGTATGTAAACTACCTGTCCCATCATTCTACTCCCCTTCATATAAAAAAGGAAAAAAATTGTCTTGATATACAAAATTGTTCCATCTTCTTGCTTCTGCATTCATGCAACTTCATTATCAGGTTTCCTTATCCAGATATTAAACTGCAAAAGGAACAGTTACTTATCGTGGGGCTTTTCCACCATCTTCAGTGCTAATCTTCCAACCATTAGCAAACTGTATGTGGGGAAAAACACAGAATTAAACAGTAAGAATAATTTGTCAATTCATTTTCAAGTATTTCCCAAGTAATTGGTGCATAGAAACAAAAAAGATACAAAAAATATTATTCACTCCATCTCAGTTTAGTTAAGCAAATAAGAAATCACACATAGGAGGTTAAAAAAAGAAGTATATTGTGTTGTACCTGACACCAGCAATTAGCCCTGCAGGCATGAATTTTCCAGAGTTGTAAAATCTTGTTCCCATGACGGCAGTCAGTGTTCCAGATGTAACTTAAATGACAGATTATACAGTCCAGTCAGCAGAGATTCATGTGTGAGAGAGAGATGCTACAATTCAAAACTAAGAGAACAGAGAGAAGTAGTTGTAAAAAGTAAAAGTAAAGTAAAAACTGAAACAGGATTATTTCATGTGATGGACTAAAAGAGTCAATAAATTGTGTAAACTTTGGAATGCCTCAGTATGTCAAGAGTTAATATTCTAAATCAAGTTCTAGCAGACAGTGCACTCCACATGCCTCTGCACACAGTTCTCAAATTTCTTTGTCAAGAAGTTCTTTGCAGCCTGGAAATAATCTATGCTACACTGCTCTGGAACTCACTCCTTCTCTGAGCACAAGCAAATCACTAAATCTGTGCACATAATCCCCTGCTTCTCATAAAAGGGAGAGAGCATTTTTGTGTCTAACTTGTAGTAACGTTCTGAAAATTAACTAATTTATGTTTGGAAAAGACTTTGAAAGGGAAGTGTTTTCTACCATTGCTTCTGGATGATGGCTGGTCTTAAAGGACCCAGATTGTCTTCAATCCTAGCCATGGCATCCTTCCTCCCCAACAGCACCCTAAATATTGTGCTTGATATCTAACAGTCTCATGTAAGGAGATATGTAAAAGGCTGGGACCACAGTGCAATACACAAGAAGGAACTAAAATACTTTAGTATTCAAATACCTCAAGCTCTAATCAGTAGCTAATCTTCAAAACACGAACACCTCACTAAATGTAATTTCGTCTGAGACAGCAGTAGAATACACCTTCTCCAAAAACTTTAAAGCATGAAAAGGAGGAGGAAAAGACCCCATATGCTGCTGAATTATAGAAATGTATCTGTCTTTTGCATTTGGGAAACACTCCTGTCGAGCTTTATCTGCAGTTTATTCCAGTTATTTAGGCTTGACCACAAACAGCTTTTGATCTATCCAGTAGATACAAAAGTGGACTGCACTGTAGACAACGCTGAAGTGGAGAAAAATGCTGGGCCTTTCCCTTTCACTTCTGACTTCCACATATCTACTTCCACATATCCCATGTCACTGCTTCAGTGAAGAAATGCTACAGTCAGTCGCGGCTCTTCAAGCACTGACTAAGCAGTGACTCTCCATAGTTAGCTTCTCAAAGTCAAGGAGAAGGGAAGCTCCCCATCTGAGAACATGGAAGAAGATACTGCATTACTGAAGCTTGCTTCTCTGTTAAATCCCCCCCAGGCATGCAACACCTTTTAATTCCACATATTTCTCATACATAAAAATAAGCCAATCACAATCTTTGCCATTTTCAGCAGTAATAAAATAACCTGCTAGGGGCATGGGCAGTCTACAGGGGAATCACTCTTCCTGAAACGCTCCAGCTTCCTGCAGGATGCTGGAAGTAGGATCCAGCCAAAAAGAGGACACGCAGAGGTCAGACGTCAGTTTACTAGCAGTTCCCTTGCACTGTGATCCTTCAAACACACCAGTACAAGACAGGTGCACGGTGGCAGCCACCAATTCAGCCAAGCCTGGGGTGTGAAACATAGCTACTGCTAGAGAACTGTCACGCACTGATGTCTTCTACAGACCAAGAGAGGAGAGGATACTACTAACACAGATCCTGGCCACAGGATTACACAAAACACATGCTCACAAGTATGTGAGATACAGCAGCCTAACAAGTGTCAGGCATCAGCTCAGCTGCAGAAGTTATCTACATATATTTTCTCAGCCTGCTTCAACTGTAAGGTACCCTAACTTACTAATGAATACAGAAAGTTCTAGTCACGTTATTTTGCAACTGGCAGGAGCTTTAGGCATGCACAGGTTAAAGTGATTGGTGATAATCATCCTAACTTGATCACAATCCTGAGCTCTATATAGTAAATGACAAAAAGACAAAAATTGCATTTTGGAGATTCACACCATACTACACACAAGTTTTTAAACACAAAATGCTATTTGATTTTTTTGCTGAAGGATGTAAATTAATGGTATTTGGTTTATTCTTTTTTAAACCACATAAGTTTCATTTTATCCTAGCACGCATTTTCCTTCACAACCTGTAGGTTTTTTGATTCAGAAGACAAACTCTAACAATAAATAACAGGTTTTTTCCTCTCCTGTTGTAGGAGAGGAACAAAAATTTAAGTTTGAACAATCACCCAAAGCACTTTATACTTCTTGTAAAAGGAATACAGGAATGTAGTGAGAAATCGCTGAGTAAGACACATCAAGACAAGCAATCTTTAATATGCATTCTCAATACATTCTTCAAAAAAATAATTAGGTAATTCACGTTCCAGGGAGAGCACTGGAGTTTGGCGACTAACAGAGATTTTCACTAAAACACAAGTTTAAAGACTGCACTAAAAACAGATTTATAACACCATCAGTTTAACTCTTCTGCAAAGACTTCCAGGTACTCATTTTAAGTATCCAGTTATTTTAGGGTAAATATAATCCCTTCTGATAGAAATTGTAAATTACTTACTCAGGGAAATCCAAACGTTATTTGGATTCTGCGAGAGCTGATAGGCACCCAGTCCAGCCAAACTGCCAAAGAAAAGGCCAGCAGCTAGCGATGGGACACTACCTGAATAAGCAGAAGATAACGCATTTATGAGAAGCTCATAAATAAACTTGCTCATTAGCTTATCTGCTTTGTAAAATGCCAACAATAACAAAAAAAGATGGGCATTCATTGTTATAAAGTAGGGTTTTTTTCTTTTAAGATATTAAAACCATGCTGATCTGAACCAAGAGATGTGTTTAAATACTTCTGCACAAGATACAAATAGCATTAGTATTTAATTCTTTAATGGCAAAGCCATGAACATATTTATGATGGAAAGAATAGTGAGAAAAACAAAAGAATCGGTGTTTTCTTTGTGCAGACCAAAGGATGTTGTTTCAACACAGTGACTCCAGAATTTCTTGAGAGGCAGTAAAGTAAAGGGATTAAATAGTAAGGTCTTAAGATTAGAATGAAAAAGGACACATGAACTGAACTGGGCAGGAGGGCAGTCAGACAAGTAAGTTGCCAAAAAAGAGAGAGGAGTCAAATAAGAGAGGCCATATCTCTTAAGTACACCTGAGATCTGATCCAAAGGTGACTGCAGACTTCGGAAGAAGGTTCCCTGGACTTGCCTAGATATTGGATCAAGTCCTCGGTTAATCCCAAGATACCAGAAGATAAAGGATACTGCATCCAAATTGGTGATTTACAGATGACATCAAGTAATGAAGTGGCATGATCACCGCGAGTGGTGAATGCCCTCAATAAGGCTACTGGGGAATTCAGGGCTTAATACTACTGAGGGTGGTTCTTAGGTCACCTTTAAAAGGACTTGGGATTGCAAAGCTAAGCTGGTAAAGATCTCCTCTCAATGTTACAGGAGGATAGCATATTGCTACCAGAAAGCAATCATTTTTCAGTCATTAACAAGGCAGCTGTAACACTGCTTCAGATCCTGCTTTTGGTATAAAAAGCAAGAGCTAAAGACAACAGAAAGCACCAGATATTCTTGTACATGTGCAAGGAAGAGATACTCACTTTAGTAAGCGGCTGCTCTGGACAGAATACAGTTTAGCAACCAGTATGTAGTAGCTACAATTCTTCGCGCAGGCCTGGGAGTCAAGAAACGGCCATCATATCCTTGAATTTTACCTCAAGGCATTGTTTAAGCAGCTGTGGCACATACACTTACTAGGACAACTACGTCACCTCTGGCTCAGGAAGCACCCGAGTCTCAAAACACTGGGACCCACAGAACTTACTAAAGGAAGAGGAAAAAAAAGAAATAATCACTTTTTTCTTGCCCTGTTCTCATATTCTTCCAAAGGCACCTACTGCTGACCACTGTCTGTGTGGGTAAATAGATCTGGTTGTAAAAGAACAGATCACCACCGTAGCTTTAAGGATGAGAGTTCCATTTTCTTTTGGTTTCTCCACATTATTAGTTGGGATATGATAACTGCTTTTTTTTTTTTTTTTTTTTTAATTTCCATAAAGTCACCATACAAGTTCCTGTTCCCTCTTAAAAAATCCTGTGACCTGGATTCCCTTGCCTCAGCATGACCATGTTCTCCCATCTGGGAACAGAGGATGAGAAAGATACCTACCACTTCATAATGGCTGCAGAAAAAGGAAGATGCAATTAGTTACTTAAATTCTCATTATTGTCCCTCCTGTCCTAAACTCCATTCACACTCCAAAGGATAAAGAAAGCCAATAGAAAGCAGATCAAAACAGACATCAGCATCTACGTAGTCAAATGCACTGGTAAGATTCTTAATGACATCAGCAATGCAGGAATACATGTTCGTATCACAAACACTAACATGGCTTAGGGATTTTCAGAGCTGATAAAGACTGTATTGCAGCAGGGATGAATTCACAGTTCTGTCCAGAGCAGGGCAAACTCAGAAAAACGTCAGGAAATGAAAGCAGTAGGTCAGAGGGTAAGCTTATGATGCAGAGCCCAAAAAAGGAACAAACTTAAGGACAGATTTGCATTGTTTGGCTCGACTTGGAGAAAGGATCATTCTGAAAACTCTCTGCATCTTGCAGTTACCATCAAACATTAAAATGAGAATAAATCTTTAAGGAAAAAAAAAATGGTGATTTATGTCATTTGAAGATACAGAACGCTTGTATTTGAAATAGCAGGGGAAAAGCCTTTCTGAAGCAAACTTATGTCAGTTCACCCAAAAAGCACAAGGGAGAGGCAGGGTACCAGCATCCATCGGAAAGCAGATTGTGGTCTTATCAGCCCACAGCACCAGCTCAACCCAAAACGCACCACACCCCAACAGCGGCAAGTTATCAGCACATGGCACAAACTGACAAACCTTACATCTGCGTGAACTTCGAGATAGGAGGCTTTCGTAAAAAGCCGCCCAGCTCACACAATTAGCGTGGGGTGGGGGCAGCGAAGGCCATACAAGCACCTTCCCGCACTGTACCTGCTTTTGCATAGCCAATGATCCCTCCCGATGCCACCAAGGCGGCGTAGCCAAAGCCCAGCCAGTCCACGGTCATGCTGAAAACTGAAAGAGAGCTTGGGGTGAGCGTCGGTATTTTTTAGGGAAAAAGAATAATAACATTTTGTCGCGGGGGGAGCCTTTTCCACGAGCAAGGCCCGCCTAAAGCCCAAACCCTGAATGCACTCCAAGAGATGAAAACCCATTTGTTGGGAATGCAGCCCTGGGGGCGGTGGGAAGGACCTCGGTGGTCAGCCCCGCCGGGGAGGGGCCGCGGGCCGCGCTCACCTGCCCGGCGGCCCCGCTCCGCAGCAGTCCGGGGCGGAGCAGGCTGCGGAAGGGGAGGCGAGAGAGCAACGCACCGCCCAAAGCTTCCCTTTTCCGGCTGTTCTGAGGGCAGGGAAAGAAAACAAACCTCCAACAACAACAAAAAAAACCAAACCCAAACCAACAGGCAGGGTAGGGTGAGTCCCGTAGCCTGGGGCTGCGGAGGAGAAAGCGTTGGTCCTTCCCACCTGCCTGCAGGGTAACTCCCCCGGCCCCTGGCGGGGTGCGTCGAGGATGCCCGAGCAAGCCTGGGTGCTACAAATGGGTAGAGACTTCGGCGCAGGCGAGGTTTTCGTGCGCTTGTTTATTGAGGGGCAAAGCTCCCTCGTAACTTGCATTCGTGTGCACCCAATCCATCCTAGTCCTGCCCCAGAAGTGGGGGTATGTGGTGCAGCTGAGAATTTAGGCTTGGTTTTTGATGTGGTATGAGCTACAACTGGGCAGTCAACAGGCCGCTTCTAGCTTTGATGGGTAATTGCAGTATAGCCCTTTTATGGAAGATGTACAGGATTTCTATAATCTTTAAATTACAAGCACAGTTAGTGCAACAGAAAAAACAGTCTTCTGCTGTAGAAATTAGGCAACAGTGGGAGATGCAAAACATCTTGAAAATGTTTTGCATTTCTTTTAATTGGGAAAAATGTAAAGAGATATTTGTAACTGTCTACAAAGATAAACTTTATTTTTTCAAGTGCTTTCTTCACTTAAATGGTGCTGCATAATTTATTCCAGTTGGCTATGCACTTAACCTCCCATGGACATTTAACCACCTAGAAAGACACAGCACTCCTCCAGCCAGGTCCCTGAGCTGAAGGGCTTCAGCACCTATCCGTAACAGAAGGCACAAAACATGAGAGGCCCGTGCTTTCTGCAAAATGCAGCTTTCTCTAGCTGCGTTTCAATTTTTCCCATCTTTATGAATTAGTCTAATGATCAGAAAGTGGAGAACAATTTAATTCCCTTGTTGTCCTAAGTGGTTTAAATATAGATGACTTATCTCCCTGAAAAGTGCCACAACCAACACAGACCTAAGGATGGGATTCCCTTTTCTGTTAAAGCTGTGTAATGGCTATGAAGTTCAAGTTTCACTGAGCTCTGCTTTGTAATCCAGCACTGGGACTCCCCCAGAGGTGAAGGAGGAAAACTGGAAGAAGGGCACAGCTGCCGCAGCTGCTGAACTCACCTGGGGCCCAGATGAGATGCTGCTCGTTACGCTGTCATTTCTTGCAGCCATGTCTCCTTCTACTCTACTGGTTTTATGCACGCTCACCCTTTCTGACACAGGAAGAGCTTTCCCACGGCTGACATCTCTCCTCTCTCTCTGCACTGCTGCCTCCCCTCTACCATTCTAAGCAGTTCCCTGAAAACTAGAATGAAAACTGTTCTGAAAAGGAAGATGTGCCAAGAAAACAACAAAAAAAATTTGCCAAGTACTGGTTAGTAGCTGAGCATTCACTCAAGGTATAGAAAATACGAGTTCTCAGGACTGTTTCTGTATTTCACCTGAAAAGCTGTTAGGACTTGTCTTCTCCGTGTCCTGTTGTCCAAATTGTTCTGAGTCTCACTAGATGCGTAATTCTTTGTTACTACATAGGGAGTTTGGATTTTTACAAATGTCTAATATTTAGTTGTAAGTCTAAAACTTAGAACCAAAAGTCTGTGGAATTTTTGCTTTTTAATTCTTAAAATTATGTGCAGACTGGATTTTTCCTGGTGCTCATGAGATCTTGCTTCTTTAATTGTGGTGTCCTTGGCTATAAGCTCATGTATTTAAAAATTCAAACAATAAAAACTGTTTTAGTAGTGGCAGCCATTTTGTCAAGGACATAAGCACTATAAAAATAGAACACTTCACAAGTGAAAACACTTTACACAATTCTCTTATTTAAGCTTATACTTTGCAAGTCCTGTATTTACCACAGGAGCCTTGTTATCAAAAATCTGTTTCGGTACTTTCCTGCCAAGTCTACAAATCGTTTTAAGTCCTGTATTATTTGCCTGTGTTTGTGTACACACACATTCAGGGTATTATTAAGGTTAAAAGCTGTGTAAGTTCAAACTAAAGTGCAATTGAAACCCCTTTGAATTAAACTGAGCTCATATAAATCAAGTATACTGAATATTCAGACAGGGGGCTGTGATCATTTATCTGAATACAGGAAACGGTTACAGAAGATAAATACAGACACCCACCTCCAAGAGAATACTGCCATTGCCACACGAACAATCTCACAACACCACCGATGATGCTCACTTTGTTTTAGTGTCAGAGCATATACAGAGATGATCTGGAGTTATATCCTATTTTAAATCCCTAAGCCTGTATTCCTGTCTCCAGATTTGGGTCAATCTTTTTTTCTGATTTTCTCTACCTTTCTCTTCCTACACAAATAAGGAGGAACAGATTCTTACTAAAGTGAATCAGAATGAAGCATAATCCAATTACTCTTTGAAAACAGAAGAAATAATGACTACTCCGGTAGTGGAGAAAACAGCAGTACAATGGCTTACTTTAAAAGAAATAAAGAGAACATTTAGTACAGCTATTTGACCTTGTTCTCTCCAGCTCAACTTTGTATTTCCCACTGTATATTTGCAATAAGACTTATGATAAAATCCTGTTCCCACTGACTGAGAAGGTCAGGAATTCACTTTTTGTTTAAGTGCAAAACAGATGGGTGACATTTTATCAGCATGACAAACATTTCAAATGTTAGATTTTTATTTTTTTTTAACAATACAGCTCAGATCGAGGACTTGAAAAAATACTATGGGAAGAAGGAAGAGAAGGTAAAATGTTATTAATATAAACTCTTCCACCTAAAAATATGTATCATATTCTGAACAAAAGATTTCAATCATGTGAAGCACGGGTGCAAATGCTTTAAAAAAAATAAATGCATGAAGTATGGACATGGTAGAACAAACTTTTTGCTTATAAACTCTATGTATAACTCCATGTCAAGAACTAGAAAGTATGATTTTCTGTGAATGTATGAATGGAATATGATCATCATATTTTAAGTAATTTTAACATGTTCCTTCTTACAGTAGGAAAAGTAATGCATGATAAAGGCAGATCGTATTTTGAGTCAAATGAACAGTAACTTTTCCAACACTAAAATGGGAAAGTACATATTTTTAATATGCATTTAAGTGAGACAAAAATGTAACTGAGACAGATGTAGCTATTTTTATCATTTTATCTGTCTTTTTTGGAGCCAGTTAAAAAGTGTATGCTGTTGTTAATAGAAAAATATAAACATTACATATTATGAATTTATTTTTGCCTTATTCACATAGGAAAAGTTGACAGCTGTTTTGCTACTTCCCAGAATTATCAGTTTATTAGGGTAAAAACATTCATACTTTTAAACAACAGATCAGTTCAGAGGTATAAGTCCTGTCAGAGGTTTACATCATTATAAAAACTACAGCAACACCAGTATTTACTTTTCATTCAGGAGAGAAAGTAGCTGCCTTCATGCTGAGCTATTCCGTTTCTTTTTCTTCCTTTGCAGTGGAGCTTCCAATTTTTGCTTCTCTGGAGTAATTTTTCTCTTTCTTTTTGCTGTTTTATCACTTTTATCAGTCCAACAAACTTTTTTTTCCCTGAGTATTGATGATAATTCATCTTCATTTGCTGAAAAAAAGCAAGAAATTACTCACACTGATATTTATGTCCAGTCTTTGTAGTCTAAAATGACACAGACTTATTTGTATCTCATTTTAAAAAAGGTGTTATAAATGATTTTTTTATTTACAGTGGAATGTGCCATTTATGCTAGTTTTGTCTGTGATACGAAAATATCTAAAGATCAAGTGTGTAAATAGATTACGATACAGGAAAAGAACAGGAAAAAAAAAAAAAAGAGCCAGACTAAGTTTGCCCAACTGCATTGGCCTCAGATCTAATTTTGTTTATAGGAAAACAGGACATGCAGTTATATCAGACTGGTTATTCTTATCTGTCTCAAAAGCTACGCAGTGTCTTCCTCAGTGTATTATTCCAGTAGAGAGAAACAAAACTTTCATATGATAGAAAAGAAGCTTATGTCCTCCAACATATGTTCAGCCTTGAGACACTATCAGGATTGGTAAGGATATCTGTATCGCTTGCCAGCATCATATCCCCAGTTCTTCAAGATACCAAAACTTTTTCCAATCCATCTAGTAAAAACCTCCCACTTAGTATACTCCATTTCACAGTCTCATCAATAAGTGCTAATACACACAGTTCTGTTACCTTGAGATGATGTTGCAGCTTTATCAGAATTTTCTTTCATTTCTGAAGCTTGGTCAAGCCATACTGCAAGACATGTCAGCCTAGCTTCGGTATTGACTTCACACAGTAAAGACGGCACATCTTTAATCTGAAGATAATATAGAAAAATAATAATTAAACATTGGTTTATTTCTGTTTAAATTTACTGAATTACTTGAAGTGAGAAAGTATCTTACTGTCCACCTTCCACTTCATTTCTGGTGCATAAGAATATTTAGAACTAAAGGCTATATACAGGTTAATGGTCACATTGTTACAGTCCTGTTCCTGATGAGATTCCTCAGTGGTGGTTTTACAAAAAAAACCTCCTAATGGCTTTAAGAACATACCTTGATAAGCAAGATCAGTGGGTTTCAGGCACATGGGGCTAAGTTGAACACGAGGAATAACTAGATGAATTATAGACCCACCAAAAAAAAATTGTTAATGGTTTCATAAGTTTCTCCAGAGTAATAGGTATTTTTTGGTACAGCTAAAATAATTTGAATTAAGTTCTTCCATCAGATTCCTTTGCTTCCTCACAAAGACAAGGCTGCTGATTAAAAGTAATCTCTTCAAAGTGTGTTTCAAATTGCTTAACTACAATTGTATCACTCAGCTCTGGGAATACTTGAGCAAATATCCTATTACAAATATGAGAGTACCCTGGTTTCAGCTGGGATACAGTTCATTTTTTTTCCAGTGCTTGCTGTGTTTCAAATTTGGTATGGAAGGTATGTCAATAATGCATATTGTTTTAGCTGTGGCTAGGTGATGTTTATACTATTCAAGGAGTTTTTTCAGCTTCTGGTAGAAGCTGAGAAGGAGCACAGACAGAACAATGGAATGGCCAATGGAATATTCCATACCATAGACATCATGCTCAGTATATAAATGGGGGTTGGCCAGGGGGCGAGAATCCATGATCACTGCTTGGGATGGGCTGGGCAAGCAGTTCACGGAGTGGTGAGAGTGACTTGTGTTGTATTACTTTATCTGGTATATTCTTTTACCATTATTATTATTATTATTATTATTATTATTATTATTATTATTATTATTATTATTATTATTATTATTATTTTTCTGTTATTGGTCTATTAAACTGTCTTTATCTTAACCCACAAGTTTTTTTCCATTTTCTCCCTCTTCGCCCTGCCCTTCTTGGGGGGAAGGGGGAGAACTGCGTGGGTGGCCATGTGGTCCTAGCTGCTAGCTGGGGTTAAACCACAACACAGGGGATAAAGTGTCACAAACACTTGTGCAGCATACCAGCATCAACCCATCAGCAACTACTTGTATGAGGATATTCTGCCTCACAGAGCTGGACAGAGCAACCCACAGAGTTATACAAAGTTTTACAAAATTTTGCCTGCACAGGAAGAAAATCACACATTTGGTCAAAATAAAGACAATATTACAGAGAAAGGTAAAGAGTTCCCTGATCACTATGTCAATTATATACAAGAGGTACAGAAATTTGAGATGAATGGAAGAGGGATTTTCACTACTGTACTTAGAAGTATAAAAATAATCAGTGGGGGTGAAATTAAAAATGGGCAAATTCAGATGAGATATATAAAGTGTATACATGTTGAGACGTATTTATTTGAACTATTCAAGATACTTAGAGTAGTATACTACAGGAATATAGTAGATCCTTTATTACTAGGCATTAAATTGAAAAAGTCTAATTATGATTTTAAAAGACAAACCCCAGAGCAAACAATAAACATGATTCCTTGTTGAACTGTGCTACTCAGAACTGTCTGAAAATACAGGAAATAAAAGTACCCAGTACATTATGTTTGAATTTTTCAAAAGGACAACTTTTTCCACCTACATGAACAACGACCACGCCCCCAAACCATAGCGTTTTTGTTTTTAAAAAAGTAGCAACAGTCATCAATGTTACAAAAATTCACAGCAGTCCTTAGAACATATATAACTAATTAGATAGTCATAAATCTGGCCACGTAGGTCTGAAAGGAAGCATGACTTTATATAAAGAGATGACAGCTCCATAATATCATCAGATTTTATAGTTTGTTTAAAAAAAATTAAAAAGATACAAAAATATACAAGTGCATAAAAATATGTGCATAGACATATACATCTCTACTGAACATAACATAGAAGATCAAGACACCCAGATTTCAAGAAAAATTTCCTCAGTGACTTAAAATTAATCTTTATAACAGAACTGTCTGCAATTTTGGTTGTCTGATATTTTTCCATAAATGTAACAAGCAGTTTAATACACCAACCTTATTAAGATCCAGATTCCACATTTTAATATAACCATCACTGGATGCAGTAACAATAACATGTTGTCCTTCTCTTTCAAAACTATAGATATCTTTTATTCTGTGAAGAAAATGTAATATTTTGTTACTTTATAGCATGGCAGTTCACGTCAGAACAGTAAGCTGACAGAAATTAACGATGAATAGGCAACAGTCTAAAAATCAGTTTGAACAGAAAACCCACGAATGACAGGAACTTGGAACAGTAATCTATTTTGAGTGCTGTCATTTACAGTAAGAACACTTGCCTTTGCTAGGCTTGTTAGGATCCAATTCAGAATACTTTAATACTTTTAAGCACACACTATTAACCACATCAATGACATTTTAGCTAATGTTTTAGTGTTTGGATGAATTAAAAGCAGCATTTGGACGAATATTTGGGATTCCACAACAACAGAGAATTTGTGATTACTCTCCTATTGTCTGGACTGAATACAACTAGTTTGTTTTATTTAAGCATTCTAAAGAGTAAGAATCTGTAAAGACTGGTTAAACATTCTTCAGATGGTCTTGTAGGAAAATACTGGTACCCAATTTCAGAAATGCATAGACCACACAGAGGAGTGTGTACCTCTGTATGTGTGTATTTTTACAAACACACACTCTCTCATATAAATTTAGAACTGTAATATTTCTAATTCTATACCCTGTTGTTTTTGTAACATGCATGCACACCACAGTACTTGTGTTCATACTAAAAGCAAACAAGTCTGTCCCAAATTTTGAATTTAGCACATAAATAAATTCACTTTCACAATAAATTTCACTTTTTCACAAATCAAAAACAATAGTAAAATATACTGAACGTTACAAGTCATTGAACTTTACCGAGTACTCAGCATTGCCATAAATATTTAAATAGTAAACAAATACAGAATACCTGTTTTCATGAGCTTTAAATTCACACAGGCATTTTTGAGAGTCACAGCTGTAGAACCTTATAATTTCATCATCTCCAGCTATGGCAAGGATAGAATTCTTGGAATGGGAAAGAAATGCAAGTGTGATTAATTTCATGTTTCAAACCTGTTAACTTCCCAGCACCTTTCTTTTTTGTACTTACTGTAATAAACCTAAGTGAAGAAATTCTCTTCTCTGTTGTGATAGTGCCAGTGATTGAAGCTGTATCAAGTTTGTAGATATCCACTTTATTTGTTATCACGGTCACATACCTCTCTCCATCAGGGGACCATTTAATTATGTGGGCATCTGTACACATTGATACATTTATATACACAGGTACACAGGCTTTTTGCACTCTATATTGCATAAGAATCTAAAAGTAAGACTCTCTAGAAGCTCCTAGACACACTGTTTTCTACCTAAAACTGAGAAAAATTCAGGAAAAAAATGAAATAACCTAGAATAAACAAGTAAAACTATGCTCTTAAATGTTTATTTCTGATTATCAGAAGTGTATAAAGAAAAGTAAAACAAAACACATTTATTTAAATGTCCTGACATCAAAAGTCAAGGAAAAAAAATTACTGTCACTATCTTTTTCTTTTGGTAAATGATTATTATTAGGGACGTAAGCTTACATATGCTTGCCTACATGTGTAAAAAGACATTGTGAAAGTTGCTTGCTATTAACTGACTTGTTGATTAACTCAGTTTACTTTTCTTTACACAAAAAATAAAACTATCTAATTCCACTTTTTTAGTGGATTTAGACTGATAAACTTACTTTGCTTCAGGTTTTTGATAAAGGCTGATCGTCCTTCTACAAGATTCCAAGTTCTGAAAGACAACAATACAGAATGTGCATTCTGGTTAAAAACAGCGCAGTGAAACTGAAGTCCTACGTGCTGACATGAGGCATCCAAAGGAAGCTTTTAAGCATCTCTATGCATTTTACTGCCTTCTTAATGCAAGAGAAAATGATGACTTCATATATCGCTTGTTGAATTTGTGATATTTATTTTATAAACCACCATTTGCAATGGAGAGCCCAAAACGAAGCCAATACCAATTTGTGCTGTTAAAATAGCATTTTGTATCTTTAAAACACATATATACAGCAACATGAACACACTCCAAGTGAAAATTTACTTTTCTCACACTAAATACAACCTGACAGCTTTCAGAAGTTTAAACAAATTGTGTTCTAATTTGCAAATGTATTTATACATCTACAAGTGACTATAAGGAGTCAGAGCACAACAAGAAGCTAGGAACAGCAAGGACTATTTTTTAAAGACTTTAAAAGATTGCTGGTACTCAGAACCTAAAAAGACAAACGACAGGACCTTTGAACCATTTGATGTCCAAGTATGTTTTATCAGTGTTACATGGTCTAGTCCTAACACAGAATTGTTGTTTGTAACAATTTACTAAGAGTTACTGAATTATGACTCTCAGCACTCCTTCATCAGCTTTGACTCACCTTAATGTTTTATCTGTTCCTACTGACAAAGCTAATTTCCCAGAAGGATGAATAGAAAGAGATGTCACATGCCCCCTGATAAACACAAAACAATGTATTAGCCACATACATTATTTACAAGGAAAATAAACATGAAAATGTATGTGAATATGCAGATTTAAGAAACTCACTTATGTGCCTTAATGGATTTCAGGCATTCCCATCTCTTTGTGTTCCAGATACAAATTAGTCCATCTTCAGCCCCGCTCAGTAGATGCGCAGTACCGTAGAACTCCAAACAAGTTATTGTGCCTAGAAATACAAACTAGAGCTATTAATAATGTTGTACATTCTGAACAGTTAGCACACAGAGAATGTATGAATTAACAGAGAAGCTTCTAGCCTCAAAACATGCCAGCTACTACCCTACCCTTGGGAAAATCCAAATTATTTCCTAAGTATTTCTTCACAAGCCCCCCCAGACTTTGTTTTATTCAATCACTGATGTGCTCTGTCAGCACCCCTATAGCCATACATGTCTGAACTCCATCTGGTCCATTCCCTGAAACGGCAGTACTCAACCACCGTGGCACAGGTGACACAGAGCTTCTATCAGTGATAAGAAATGTTCCTATGTCAAAGCCCTGCTCTTGACACACAGCTGAATTTACTGCATGTGCTGCTTGCCACAAGCACCAGATTTATCATACGCGAGTTGAACACAAGTACCATGTTCAGTCTAGCTCCAGGTACTTCTTGGTTATCAGGAGAAAAAGGACAATCAGGATTGAGCTACAAATGACCCAAACACATTTATTTGGACGGCCATCAACTGATGTATTACACAGCTGTAATTCAGAAGACAGATAAATTGGGAAATGTACTCTTCTGGCAGCAGCAACCTGCTCTCACATGCTAACTCTCTCTTTTTGTGTGTCTCATGTATATTTGTTACAGGACAGGAACACTGGGAAAGATGGTTGTTGGGAGTAGGCATGATCTAGATAAACTGTCCTGGTAGAACAAAGGCTCAAGAGCCATTTATGGGCCATAACTTCTTAAACAGTTAAAACTAAAAATAATTGGAAGCAGCAGCTATATTTCTGGGCTGATACCCAAAATTATTTTTTTATATTTATGCTCAAAACCTTACCTTGCTTGTGTCATTAGACCATCATGGCTGCAACACCATCACTATTAAAGACTTATTTAAAAAAAAATTAAATTTTCTTCTTCTGGCAAGGGCTGGTTTTTCAGCTATAAGCTTCTATCATTAACGCTTTTTACGAAGAAAAGCTCCCTTACCATTGTGCTGCAGCAGTGCCCCATGCTCTATCTTCTTTTTCATGTCATAGATTTGGATTGTCTCATCTCTGCTCCCAGTGACCACGTATCTGTTATTCACTGCTACTGCTGACAATGAGGCAGAGTGGGCATGATGTGTAAAATCAGGGACAACCGTCCAGGACTGTAAATGAAACACAAAGTAAAAGGGTCTCTCTGAAGCTTACCGTAGTGAACTTTAACTTCATCATCCCGTAATTATTTTTTTTTTAAATCAAAACCTGAAGAAGTAAAATGTGTAAAATCCAAAGGAATTATACTTGGCTATAAGTATAATGGGATCTTATTAAGTTAATGTGCTGTTAGGAGATTAGTCTGAACGATTTAAGTGTGCAAACCGCCTCTTGTAATCAGTGCTGGACTGAGATGAAGCTGTACGTGAGAAAGTATCTGCACAGAGATAAATCTCATGGACAAGGGAGGGGGATTCTCCCTTTTTCCACCATTGCAGGCTGGAGACACGCCTTCCACCTGGCATCGCCCCCCCCGCCCCCCAATGTGGCATCCATCCCTTGCGCAGCTGTTTATTCTCAGCTCCGCGCTGACCGGCTGAGAGGAACGAGCTTGCACCACAGCCCCCCGGTAGCCAGGCAGCCGCACAATTCCCAGATCTTTCGATCCCCAGCTCCCGTGAGCCCTTCCCGCCTCCCGGCCCGGGCACCGGGGTGTCCGTGGGCCGCTCCCACACCCCGTGCCATCGGCGAGGGGCCGAGCCTGAGGCTGCGGGAGGCTGCCCCGCCCCCGCCGCGCTTTAAAAGCCCACCCGCCGACCGGCCCCGCTGCCGCGCGGGGACGAGTCGGTAAGTAGCGGGGTGCGCTCTCCTCCGGTCGGGGGTCGGCCGTTAGAGCGTTGCTAACGGCCGCCGTGCGCGCGTGCGATCCCTTCCCGCTCCTGTCTCCCGTTACCTCGGCGGGCCGCGCGGCGAACCCGAAGAGGACCTGCTCGTAACAGCCCGCTACCAGCTCCATCCGCCCGGCCACGCACGGCGCCAGCTCGGGGCCCTGCCGCCCTCGGCCGCCGTCCGTCCTCCGCCCTGCCTGCGCCGGAGCCCGCCGCGCTGGTTTGGGTCGGCGGCTGGCGGGCGGTAGCGCTGCCTCGGAGGAGAGCCTGCGGCCTCCGCCGGGGAAGGGGAAGGGCCGGGGGTGTGTGGGGGGCGGCGTGGGCTCCGCGGGTCAGGCTCCGCGCGGGGCAGCCCGTGCGGGAGGTCCTCACGGGGCGGAAGCGGGGCTGGCGCCGCTGCTTATGGCGACGCGGAGGATGAGAGACGTTAGTGCCGGGAC
>VFFE01007043.1:919861-935195 GCA_008921705.1 Burhinus oedicnemus
CCTCACGGGCGGCTGGGCCTGCGGGGCGCTTCGGCCTAACGGCCCGCTGCCGGCGGAGCGCCGAGGCCGCCTTCGGGGCTCCGCGGGCTTGTTGTATTTCGTCGTGGTTGGTTTTTTGGTGGGTGGTTTTTTTTTTCCCCCCCGCTTATCGCGCAGCACAATAAACGGGAAGCGCGGCGTCGGCGCCAGGGCGGCCGCCGCGGAGGGCCGCGGCCGGGCGGGGCGCACTTTTTGCCGGGCGCCGTGGCTCTTTCCCATCGTGCCGAGTGGCTGATAAAAATGCGTCACGGCGCCGTGCGGCTCGGGCCTGGGCCCGTTGGGCGGCTCGGTCGGGGTCACCGCGCCGGCCCGAGGCGCTCTGGGAGATTTCCCCCAGCCCGCCGCCCTGACCCAGCTCCTCCTGTGAGCAGGGTTAATGCGGAAGGAAGCGGCTTGTCCTCTGCCTGGGAGAGCAGTGTTCGCACAGGCGATTTTATTCGTGAATATCTTAATCCACCTTTTTTGCCAGTACAAACATAATAAGAAAAACGTGGGATAAATGGGCTGGTAAAATGCACGTTTAATCCAATTAAGGAGGTGTTTGAATTTTGGAGGTTCAAGCTGCCCCACTGATCAAATGATAAGCTAGCTCTGACTAGCTACAGTTAAGGCAAATGTAAAAAATACGATGTTAATACATGCTGTTTTAACTGCTTTTTAAATATTTTTATTTTCTAGTGAAAAGATCAAGAGGCAACAGTCAAGATCAGACGGTGAAAGTACAAAAACGCAATATTGCATAGAAGTCTGATAACTGGTCAAAAAACAATTGCAACACTTGCCTTCTGATTGTATTTTGCAATAAAACTGCATTGTAGTGTGTGCCGTCTTCTGTTAAATCCGCACGAATCAAGAGTGGTAAGTTAAAAAAAAAATACGCAGCTGTAAACTCAAGAATTACTATTTCAGTGTTTAGGGCATGGATGAGTTTATGGTTATGGAGGAGTTAATTTCCTTTTAAGGAACGTAATACTTGATTTAAAGGAACATCACTATGCAGATATTTTTGTTAATAATGACCTTTAAGAGGAAAAAGTTGTTGCTGATAGTTCTTTATAATGAGCACAGTTAGGCTTAATAAAAGGGCATATGCCAGCCTTACTGGTATATGCCTGTATTTAAGGGCTTGTTTGTACTTGACTACCTTCTTGGCTTCAGAATGGGTGTGGAGATTAAGTGCATCATTGTCCTGAATAACACCATGCATGGATGCTCTTATTATGGTATATGGTTATCCTGTGTTAGGTTAGCCTAATCCATTTTCAGAAATACTGCTCTGAGCTGTTCCCCTGGGTGGGTGAGCCTTTAAGGCATTACAAACACTCTCTATTTATTGTATTACATGAATGTGGATTTGACCAGCCAGTATGTAAAACATTATATAGATTCTTACATGGAAATGGGAATTAAAACATCGGCAATCAAGTATCTGCATAGAAGGAGCAACATTGGATGTAAAAAACCAGCAGTGGTGAATGAACAGCTGTGTGTGGAAGTAGATGCAAAGTATTTTGCAAATGAAACTGTTTTCTGCACTGATTTATATTGGTTGGATGACTAGGGAAAAAAGCTTAAAAAAGGATAATGGATTTAACAAAGAGGTACATACCTCTTCAGGAAAGTGTATCCACTGGTTTAGTGATAGCAGTAAAAGGTTATTCATTGCCACTAACTTGCTGGTAGTGAGTGAAATGCATATATGGAAGAGGCAAAAGAGAGAAGACATAGCTAAGAAAAGGTACAGAGAAAGATCCCATTTACCTTTACTGTGCCCTCCTGCCTCTCTTATTTCTCTTGATCTTTAGCGCATAGGAAGTACCACTGCTTGTTTTCAACTTGTACAAGTAAATCAACTTTCAGTTTGGCTAAAAGGGGAAAAACTGAGGGGTTGTACAAAACATATTGAAGCCTCTACCTTTGTTGCGTTGTTTTTAACTATTTTAGAACATGGATCTTCTGAATTACTATATTGTACGTAGGTATTTCAGAAATAAGGATAAGGTATAGGTGACTTAAAAACTCTGTAATTTTCTGCTGCTTTGGACAGTGGGAAAACTTTGTGGACTATTACAATTTAAGAAAGCAAAGATGACTTCCAATCATAATCCCATTGGCCATGTGTTCTTTTGGTCTCCATGGCTTTAGCAGTGACAAGTCAGAACTTAAATTTCTAGGTTCTGAAATAATAATGTTAAAAACATATAAGGTAGGGTGAACGTCTTCGGAAGTATTCATCTCAAGGTTAAGATTCTTTATCTTCTTGTTCCTCCTCCACATCTTTCAGCTGAAGGAGTGCAGTAAACCTAACCTGTGTGGCCATATTCTTCGAGCAAGGCAGAAGAGAGTTTGAACCATGGCAAGCCAGGTAAGATCATTTGGTCAGAAATGCAGGCTTGCAGTGCCTAAACGGATTCCAGAACCATACTCAGAATTCCTAGTAAATGTAAAGCTGAAATAGCTAGTTGCTCTGAGTTGGGTGTTCTTTTAGTCCTATGATTTCTTCTGGTAATGCGGTAATTGGTGGCTGTCCTTTGGACACTTAATTGCATCAACTGAAGCAGGTTGGGGGCATAACATTAAGCTTTGCAGTTTGGATTATTTGAGCATGAGTTCTTCTGAAGGACCTTGCACATAACACTCTCTATATAAGATACATGTAGAGGTGTTCTAGAGGAAGAACATTAAAGCCTGCGTAAGTAAAAAATGTTGCGAAACGCCATTCTTATTTTTGGAAATCCTTGTTCTTCAGAATCTTAAGCGAGGGAGGCAACCTGTGTTAATACGGCTGTTGTTTCCCTCCTCTTTTGTGTAGTTGACCCACTTCCTTTTTACATGGTGGTTTTTGGGTTTCTGGTTTTTCTTTTTTTTATGAGGCATTTTTTATGCCTCTTTCTTCCTGGCCTTGTGTCTGGGTTTGAATTTTCCCTCAGCCAAGCTAGTGCCTGTTCCTGGTCTGCTTTCTCCTTACGTTCCATTAATCGGCCTCCTGTCATTGTTCCTGGCCTGGGAGAGCGACTCACAGCTGGGTAGTGAGGAGAGGCATCTCACATAAGAGAAGAATTCCTAGGTGAAGGGAGATAGGGACAGCTGAGATCCCTTCTAGGCAACAGTGATGATTTCCCTGCCTCTTCATCACTCAGTCTGTGCTGCTGCAGGGTTTTTTGAGTCCTGGAGCTCAAGTGGAACACAGTCCAGTCCTGAAGCTAATTAACATTTAGGATTGGCCGACGTCGAAGGGCTGTCTGCTTTTTCCCTAATTCCAAGAGGAAGCTGTCAATCCTTTAGCCAGCTTGACAAGTCAGGGGAATATGGCTGTTCATACAATCCTTTGGCTCTGTTATTTTTGCCAGGCATTTTCCCCAGAGGCTGCTTTCCCTCATGGGAGGCGGAGGGAGAAATGGGACCCCAGGCTTCTTTCAAGGGCAAGGTGAATATGGGGAAATCACCTGTGGTGATGGGGAGTGGGAGGGAGGAATGTAAATGAGGCTAAAAACTATAAAGGTGATTTTTTTTCTCCCAACAGGACTTAATGGCGAAAAAAAGAGAATGTCTCCAGGCCTACAGCTGGTGGAGGACGCCACAGAAGAAACGGAAGAAAAAGAACAAAATAAAACCAGGAAGAATAGAGTTTGTCCCTAGTAGTAGTTCAGCCAGGTAAAGACCTTTTTGAAAGAAGATCTGACCCCTTATCTGTTTAAATTGGTAGTGACCAGTGAGTGCCATCACTTATTTTTAAAATCCTGAAATAGCACATCTAGTGGCTGTACACCAAGTATTGCTTATGGAAATGTATTGCCAAGAGAATAATGAAGATTTTTTTGTAGTTTGTCTCTAAGTGGTGGCAAGATATTCATAGCTCTTTTGAATCATGGCTGGAACTCGAGTTAATACTTTTTCTTGGTAGTTTTGTGACCCCCCCAACAATTATTTCTTTTAAAAAACCAACTTCTAGAAGTTTTTTATAAAATGGGTCCTGGTTGACATAATTTTTTGCAAAAGTGGTAGAATGGACCCAGAGAAATAGAGAACTTTATGCTGGAGTGATGGCATTGCAGTTCTGTACATTACTCAGCAGACTTTAGCAGTTAGTAATTCTCTTCAGATTTTCTCTCCTTATTTGCCCAGTGATAACTACCTGCTTGTGTGTTAGGTACCTTAATACTGCAATCAGCTACCTTAGTATCAAACTTGACAATTGTTCTCTTTTTATCTTTTTAAAGACCAGATTATTCAATATTTGTTGGGGAGCTTACTCCAGAAGTGGATGATTTCCAGCTCTATGACTATTTCCTAAAGAGGTACCCCTCATGTATTGACTGCAAAATAGCAACAGACCTGCTGGGATATTCCAGGTAATGACTGTGAAAATTTGTAATGGTGTCAGTATGTTTGCTTCTATAAGTAATATATAAGAGCTTGCATCAGAACTGTTCTTTGCATTTTCTTCAGAGGCAGGAAGAGAGAGATTAGTCTCTAGCATTCCTTTTTGTTTTTAACAGCACACATATCATTGCGTTTCCAAAGCTTTCTGGTTAGTTTAAGCAGTTAATGTGATAAGCTTCAATTTAGCCGTATGTGTATCTGCATGAAAGGAATTAGATGGTGGGAGAAAGGAGAGCTGTGCACTGAAATCTGTGCTGCTTTGCTTACATACAGCAGCATGTCCGCTTAGTCATCTGCAGTACTGAAGACAAAATAATTCCCTTTTTACATTTGGGATAAAAGCATAAGGCCTGGCAAATCTTAGGGGGGGTTGGGAGACTGAACCTATTAATATGAGTAAATAAAGCCTAGCAGAAGTTACACTGGCCAGGCAGTGAGTCAAACAGGGATGAGTGAGTTTGCTGTTCAAACAATGCTGGCTGTAATAGACTAATGTGAGAAACTTAAGTGTAAAAAGAATGTTAGTACTGTACAGTGGTAGGAGTGGGTTAATACTAACTGATAAATTAACTGCTGTAAATGCAGAAATATGGAATCTGATTACTTATGCAGATAGCCATTAAAATGTATTGTTTCACTGGCTCTCAGCAAGTTGCATCTTTATGCTATCAAAGAACAAGCTTTTTGCTTCTGGCCCAAGTTTTTAATTTGGTGAAAGCATCTTCTGTGCGTGTGCACATGCCAGAGAGGTTGCTTAGGTAATAGAAGCTATAGTAGCTAACTATCCTCTGGTTTTTTAGAAGACAGAAATTGAATTCATTAGCTTTGTAACTGTTATGCATACTAGAACTTGTTTTCTCCCTTTTGAAAATTGTAGAGGGTATGCCTTTGTCAGATTTGGTGAGCAAGGTGATCAGATGAGGGCACTGCAAGACTGCCAGAATGCACCAGGTCTGGGGGGAAAGCGAATCCGGCTGAGCATAGGAATTTCTAAAAGGTAACAAATGAGTTGTGCATTGGTACAGTAATTCTAAATAATCAGATTCTTGTAGCTCTGCCTTTGTAAAGTCTGTGGCCCTTGCTAATAATGGCTGTACATGTGATGCAGTCTACAAAACCAAAAATACAGAAGCATTATGTTTTGACTCCCTGGATTCATCAGCCTCTTCCAGGATTGCTGGGGGAATTCAACTCTTGAGTCTAGCCAGATTGTGTAACTTGGGCGTAGCTGCTGTTGTAACTAGCCTTAATTCTTACAGTAACCAAGCTGAATGCATTCATAAATATTTTCCAGGTTTGGGCCTGAAGAAGGTAGAAGGGACAACAAATTTTGTAGGCTAGGGAGCTTTTCTTCTAGACCTTTCCCTCTAGTTTAGGCAAGGTAGCACTCTGCGAGTTTTACAGTAGACTGGCAGAGGAAGGAACTCTAAGAGGGGAAAAATACAGAGTATAGGGGAGGAAAAGCCAAAGGAGATGTTATTGGAACAGTATTAGAGTACTATTCTTTGCTTTTCAAGATACTGGGGTAGCAGGGAATTTAAGGTTGATTCATTTTTGAGAGGGTTTTTTTACTCTGCCAGCTCAGTTCTCAGTTATTTAAGGCAATTCAAGTCTCTGAACTTTAATACCAAATTTGATAAACTTTGATCCAGGATACAGAAAAAAACCCCTCAACTTTATATAAAACAATTTCACTATATTTATGAGGTTAGCTTGTATGTTCTCTTAAATATTAAAAATAACAGCTTTTGTTTCTCTTTACCCTGGATAATTCTGCAAATGTTGCCTCTTTGCTTTAAAATAGAAATGCTCTTACCTGAGAGAGCACTGTCTAGAATTGCTCTAAATTATTTTGAAAACAAGAAGAGGTCACAAAGAAACAGATTTCCTCACTTCTGCTATCCAGAAGAATGTCAACAGTTTTTTCAGATTTCTTTCCTACAGAGATGTAGGAGAGAAGTTGGAAGCAGAAGACTTCGAGACATGATCTAGTCATTTGTTTACTATAGTAGCAAGACAATAGGATACCTGTTTTTTAGAATGTATATGTAGCTTCACGGTAATGAAACAAATGTAATGTAGGTATTAAAAACACACATCACTAATCCATATCTGTTCCTGAATAGCTGAGTACGATGCTCTCCTAGGAGCAAAATATCCAGCCATCAGAATAGTTTGTCACGAAGTCACTTATGTTGGAAACTCTTTCTGAGCTCCTTCAGTTTGTGTTCTTGACAAAAAAGCCTAGATCTGACTTCTCTGTTATGAAGTGGAGCTGCAGCGAAATTGGACTCTGCAAACACAGGAGGTCTGCCTGTACATAATCAGTGAAGAAATGTCTAGGCATAGGGGATTTTTTTTTAATATGCAGCTGGGTTATCTGAACGTATTTCATGTAGTGTACCTCTGTTTCGGTACAGGCAACACTTGTGCATTGACTCTTGTCATTAGTGTGAAGTTGTCCCTGAGAAAATCTGTTCAGGAGAGGGAAAGTAGTGAAAACTAATCAACTGGCCCTTTGATCTTAAGAACCAATGAGTTTTGTCATTTTCCTACTGATTGTGTTTCGTAGTTGATAATGGCAGTGCTGACTTCACCTGATGGCTATACTTTGGCAACTGTTGAATGCTTCATGGACTAAATACATAGCAGGTGGAGGTAGACATGGCAAACTGGCAGGCACTGTCAGATGCTCCTCAGATAATCTGACTTCACCCCCTTGTTTCTGGAAATAAGATTTAGTATTAACCAAACAAAAGATAGAAGGGCTAATTAAGACTGAATGCATCTTTAAAGGAGCTGGTCTTAAATTAGTTTTTAGCAGAGCACAAAGATTTATCAGCAGCTTGCTTATACAGATAGTAAAAATATTAAAAATGTATACAGATAAGTGTCATGGCTCAAGTTAATCCATGAAATAATTACTCTTGGTATTGACAAAGGTGAGAGCATTTGCTTCTGTATAAATATGCGATCTTTTGCTGTGACAAACTGTTGCTTGGGCAACTACTCAGAAAAGCTTTTTAAACTTTGAAATGGAAGTTGGCAAATTGTTTAACTTCAGAACTGGTTTACAGTTTATTGTTTGCAAACTCTTAACTGTATATAACTTCTCATGTTTCAGACTTAAAGCAGAATTCCAGCGGTACCAGTCGTATAACTATAATGATTATTACCAAGATTATCAGAACTACTACTCACAGTGGGGTTATGATCCTTATGCTGACTACAACTACAGCTCCTATGCTCCCTATGATAGCATGCAAGCTGTTGGAGACTGCTCTTTAGGAGATGCTGTTATGGCTCCAGCTGTTTTTGAGGTAAAGATATTACATGCTTGCTTTAAAGCAAAAAAAATTCACAAGTAAGTTGTATGAATTGTGTAAGTTGGATCAAAAAAGTCCTAAAACTGAAATCATGCTTTCTGCTTAGTTTGGAGGTTAGAATAGTGGGCTTCATTCAGCAATATCTTTGATTTAAGTGCTTAAGTAGTGCATCTGTAGAATTATAGATTTATACACCGTCATTTGTTCACGTATGCCAAATCACAGTTATGACAGCATAATTGTGTAGGCTCTCTCTCTTCCTGTTTTTCTGATGTACTTTGCTTCAAGTAAATTAAAGAATTATTGTAAGATGGTCTTATCTTAAATCACCCAATTTATCAATTACAACTTCCAGAACTCCCTTCCAATCTGAATTATACTATGGTTTTCTTTTGCTTTCTGAAATGGATTATGATTAAATTTAGGAAACATTCTTTTTTTTTTTTTTTAGGAAACTTCAGCTATGACTGAAATCAATGATGACCTAATAACTGAAGGTAATGATATTTCTATTGCTGCAACTTTAATTTAGCCATACTTGTGCCCAACAATACAAGCCAATGACTATTGGATGAAGGGTGTCCTGGAAATTCAGCTGATGTAGTGAGATCCTCTCTGGGTTATAGCTGGGATGAGGTAGGATTTTAAAGCTGTGTACACCATGTCAAGTAGAATGGGACATTGTCAACAACACTTCACAGTAGGTTTCTTGTAACTTTGCTTTTGTTCTTGTTCCAAAATCATCTAATACAGAATTTGTCATATCTTTGTAGTGATTCTGCTAAGCATATTCTGTGTTAAAGTCATTAATAACCAAAAGGTTCATTTTCTAAACCCTGAGGTAAAAGCTTATGTTATGGATCCTAAAAGGAGGATTCAACTTGTACTTAAAGATTTGATACGAAACTGAATTGTTTGGCGTGGAAGGTTTGGGGACAGTTCCTCGCATAGAGACATCTTGTGTTAGTGTTCAGAAACTTTATGTGCATAACACTATTGTAGTAGAAATGAATTAAATGGATTTTGGGAGAGTTTCATGGTTAATTATCTTTAAATCTGCTCTTTACTTTGAAAAACCGCTATAGTCCTAGCATTCTGATACATACATTCCAAAAGAAGGTGGACTTGTCAGTTTTGTTAAAATTCTAGGCGAGTAAACATCTTATTACATTTATTACTAATTTAGTGACTTTAGTTAAAACACATCTTATTAGGCATTTACTGCAGGTTTTTGTGTGCATGCCTCCCAAGATCTGGCACTTGTACTTACCAGGCTTTTATTTTCAGATCCACAGCTTTACTTGGATGTTGATGAAATGAACAGACAATTTATGGAGACAAGTGAAGAACTCTATGATTCCCTCATGAATTGTCACTGGCAACCTCTGGATACGGTCACTTCTGACATCCCCCCTGCTATTTAAGTGTCTTATATAGCATGACCGTTATGACCAAGGTGCTAAAATTACATTTCTTCTACATTACTCTAGATCATAAGTTTTAAAGCACAATGATAGGTTGGGTTTTTTTGCTATGCTTTTGACAGTTTCTGTAACTTTTTTTTTGATCATCACTCTACTCTTGGAGCATCTTGAAATCATGTAAATATTCTAGAAATGTAAAGAGTTCAATGGGGTCTAAAGATAGACTTGCCTGTGTAAATAAAATTTTGTTTCTGCAAACCTGCCAGCAAGGGATTTTACTTACATATGTGAAGCACATTCTCTTCTGGCTTGTGGAATTTAGCTGGAGGCAGTAGGGGTATTTCATCTGTCTTATGGTACGGGCATCAGGACACTAGCAAAAACTAGCTCTCGTGGATATCCAAGTTACCTAGGCAATCTTTTACAAGCTCTTGGCATGCTTGCTTAGATTATCTATTTGGGAGACACTCCTGGGGTTTGCTATGGGAACACTTGAGCCCACTCTTTCTCCTGCAGTCTGCTGGTGCTAACTATACTACTGTTGATCTGCTAGGTCAGCTAGAATTGCTTCATCAATACAGTGTTTGTAAACATACAGAAGGGCAAATTTTCAGCTGCCATAGCTGCAAACATTCCAAAGACTAAGGATGATCCCTACTGACAATTTTTTTATTCCTGCCCTTCGTATTGTTAGTCTTCTCAATGGACCCTTTACAGCAAAGAAACCGGTGTGACATAATACATAGGTTCTTAAACCTAAAAATCCTTGGAGAAAATAACTTTCTGGCTTAAAGGAGGAAAAATAGCCCATCGGGAACAAAAAACTATCCTAGTAACAATTCTTCAACTAAATTGGACCCTATCCTAAAAATCTCTGTAATTTGTTCAGTCTTCATGCTCCGGTGATGAGGTTACAAAATTTTAGTAGGATGACAGTTTTCAGTATTCAAGGAGATAAGGGGAGATAGCAATGAGGACAGTTCTGCTTTAAGCTAGGAACTTTTGAGTGGCTTCCTCTGGTCTCATCTAGGGTATAAAGTATTCTTCAGTCATAGGGACTACTTAAGCCCATGTATATGCAAAAGTATTTACTACTTAATGTACATAGTGATAAAATAAGTTAGGCTGGAAACAGAAGAATACTCTTTCAAGAAAAAAGCAGAAATTATCATAGCTAATAGCTGTGGCAGCTAGTCAAAACAGTGTGGTGGTGCCCTGTGTGGTTTGGGGGCAGTCGGAACCATATGATGGCAGATCGGAGTAAAGTTCTCTGGTGTTTTTTTTTTTGACTTAATGTAATTAAAGTGGTAGTCGTAACCTATATGCTGTTATTAAATTGAAAACAAATGCTGTACTGCAGAGTGATGACTTGGCACTGGCAGGTCATTTCTAGCTGCTGACCAGAATCTCCCCCTTTTCACAATTTAATTTCAGCTAAGCATATTTTCAAAGTCCTACCCCTGAAATGCAGATGCTCTAAAACAGAAAAGGCTTTTGGAGTGGTATAGGGAGTTCATTCTTCCTGGATTTTGTGCAGATATACATGTAGGAAGAGACAGAAAGCAAAAAACATCATCTAGGCAGGGGGAGTAGTAGCGTAGTTCTAGCAACTGTTTCCCTGCTTTGGGGAGAGCTAGTTGCAGGGTAGCTGGGAACATGGATTTCTTGGGTGAACGTTTCGCTTGTGTGAACTAGTGGGCTTTTGGAGGGTGATGGTAGGGAGATAATATATTAACAAGAACATGACAGAAAGTGGAATAAATGAAGCAAAGAGAATCTGGGTGGGAAAGAGGGTACTTGTATGCATGTATAGAATTGTTTCAGGACTACAATAGGGAGGGGAACTCAAGATACTAGATGCAGGCCCCTTGAATTTGGATGGGAGCATTAAAGCTTCAAAACTGTACGGGATTTGATGCCGCTTCAATTGTAGTGTATAGCTGTGGTGCTTGAGCTTGGTAGTACAAACTGGTCTGCTGAGCAAAGGATTTTCTATCTAGCAAGTACCATCACTACAAGCAGCAAGACAGCTTTCAAGTCCGTGCCTGCATTATATGCTGCTTTGAACTGACTTGCATAGCATCACTTAAGACTGTACTGAAGTTGCAGCAAGCAATTTGTGGAGATACTTCGTTGTGTTAACAGTTTAAAATGTGATGCTGAGGATGTGTGTTGGCTCAGCAGAAATAACTATGGAGTGTCTATGCTGATTTTTGGTGTTTGAGAGGTTGATCTATGTGTGACCTGTTGTAATGAGGGGCCCATGTAGCTATGTGATGTCACTTAGTCTGACACTGGTATCACCATGGTACATAAACCTCAAAAAAAGTCAGTCTGTAGCCACCCCAGATTTTACCTGTTAACAAGGTCTCTATAGTCTGCGTTAGAGGTTGTTTTCAGACATGTATGCACCTTCTGTTCTGGGCTGTAAAGTGCCCTGCCCATATAGTGAAAGCACTGTTTATGTAATGCAGTGGAAGAGGTTGTTTGGGCCATTAGTTCTCCAAACCAGAGAAATGTTGGGGGTGTATTTTCTTCCAGTCATTACACAAGAAAAATGAGGGAAGGAAGAGAGTGTGTTGGTTGCAGCTCATGTGACTGTTCTAAAATAGCTCTCTGACCTCTTTTTCTGTCTCCTGAGTCTTACTAGCCAATTCCCCTTTCCAGTTAGGAGTGTGTATGTGGGATCAAGGTGGTATGCGCAGTGCGTGTTCTTTACTCTGAAGGCATACTGAGTGCAGACTTTCTTCCTGTGTTGCTGTGTGTCCATGAAGGCCAAATACTGAGTGCATCAGGACTGTTAGAGTGCATTGCTGAGGCTTTTTACTGAGTAAACTCAGAGCTGTTCTACAACTACCAGCCCGTGTTAGCTAGCTTACACAAAGACCTGAACACATCATACAGGTGCCTGCCATCAGTTCTACAAAGATATGATTGCAGTGGAAGCAATTTTTTAAAAAAAAAAAAAGGTCTTAGAAGCAACTTTTTCAACACCACAGTATTTCACTTCTTTCAGTTGTGTTTTGTCTGTTTTACCCAGCTGAAATGTAGTTGTTTGGGGGTTTGTTTAATCTCAATGAAGGTTTTTTTTTTTTTTGCAAGAATATCTCATATTGGTTTTATAAACTCTTCATTGCACCTCGCTGCAATAGATAGTGCCTTTACTCAAAACCCGCTGATTTCTTCAAGAGTAGTAGTATTTTTGTTTTCTATCACCTCTCTGAACAGAAAGGCTTTAGTAGGATGGTTTGAGGGGCTACTAATCCTGCAGTCAGTGAACAGGGAGAAAGAAACAGGCCGAAAAGGATAGAGAGTACTTAAAAGGGTACAAAAAGGTTGAATGGTACTTAAGCCATGAATGTTTCTTTTTGCAGGGATGCTCTTGGACCAACAGCTTCTTTCTAGCGCTACCTCAAAATAACTTGCAGATATAACTCACAGGGAAGATTGATCAAATGGCGATGATCCCTATCATTCTGCTGGATATATATATTTGCCTTTTGTTTTGTCTCATTTTTAATAACATTTATTTAACTTCAGTGACTCATGTCAATAGACATTGTTTGACTACATAGACAAGTATTTCTGAGTCATGAGTGTCATTAAAGGCATGTCACCATATGGAAATTGTTCTAAATAAGTAAAATGGAAGTAAAATAAGTAAATAAAGCAGCACTTGAATTTACAGAGCAAACATAGTGTAGCTGCCTTTGACACGTATGTGGAAGAGAAAATTGTGTTTACAGGCTACCTTAATATACTTAGCATGCATCAGAAAGAGGGAATCTTGTTTTAAATTTGCTCAGCTCTTACATGTCCGGTGCAGGAGCAATTTTAGTCAGTTCCCCATGCAGGTACCATTTCAGAAGTCATCATTATTACTGATGAATGTCCATTACCAAAGGACACGGTTTATAATCCCTTTGTAAATCTTGCTTTTCCCGTAATGGAAATACATCATGAGACCCTTCCGTCACCTCCCCCAAGTTGGAATTCAGCATGATAATTGTTTCCTGGACAAAAAGTTACAAATCCAGGATAAAATACTATTTTTCTTGTATTTTGATGATTTTATTGATGTAGATCTTTTTTGACAAGCATGTTGTAGAACGAGCCTCGCCTTACAATTGGTCCGCAGATGGAACACACCAGCAGTTTACATGAGATGAGGTGGTTCTTGCAGGTGACTTCTAAACCCATGTGTTCAATGTCCTGGAAGGGATTGTTATTGCTGCAAGACATCCCACTGCACATAAAATTGGATGTAGGGGGGTAGGAGAGGAAGAGACTGTGGAGTTCTGAAGATGCGGTTCATGAGGAGAAACATCTGGAAAGAATTCTAGTCTGATGGGATTTTGGAAATGGTTATCTCCTCTAGATAACCATGAAAGCAGGACTAAAATTGAGAAGGAGCAAGTCATGCAGGAGAGCTGGGAAGATACCAGTAAGATGAAAAAAAGCCACTATGAAACAAAGACTTGACAGCACAATACTCTGCAGTAAAATTCCTTCTAAAAGCAGTTCCTTTACTGCTGTTGCTGCTGGTTTGTGTTTCTTCAGGCCTTTGGAATCACCCGTCCTGGTTTGAGTCCCCCCGAAGCCCTGTGTTTGATACACAAAGAGGTCTGTTCTGTGACACACGCTTTTATTTTTGGTGGAAGGGGTGTGTGCTACATCACAGCTCTGTCAGGTACTTGACAGTGACAGCATCTCATTCTGTATCAATAATTTTTTTGGTACATTCTGGTTTTTTTAGGGTGAACATTTTTAATGACTTCTGCACAGGGAAGGTGGTTGTGACTTTGTGCTCTGCTCCATCATTCCCAGGGCAGATCAATGCTCTAAGATATGGAGCCGTAGAGTTTTCTCAACTTTATTTTTAGTAGAATAAACAAATCGAAAGAAACTTACACATTTTACACTTTTAAAATTTATAACAAAAATGCACGCTTCCTCTTTGAGAAAGAAACTGCTGTGTCGAACCTTTTTTCCCCACCTGCTTCCAATCTGCCCAGAAGGAGGGACGTTAGACCTGCAGACTGTCATTTCCATTGCTTATGCAGACCCAATTTACAGCGGAATCCCCAGGGAAGGCTGCGCGCCTCCCCGTGCCGCTGCTCCCGCTTTGCTGCCGCGTTCCCCACGCTGCCCCTCTCCGGCAGGGACAAGGGAACCCCTGTCCCTCGGGGGTGTGCGGGGGGCTCTCGTTAACGCCCGGCACAGGGTAGGTAAGCTGTAACACCGCCGTCGCCGGCGAAGCGCCGCGGGAAGAGGGGAGAAGGCGGAGGAGCCCGTCGCCGCCGGGGCTCACCCCGGCGCGGCCTAACCCCGTCACAAACCTCCGCTCTCGGCCTTCCAGCCCGCCCCGAGCTGCGCTCGCTTGCGGCCCCGCGAGTGGGCTTTTCCCCCGCTTTCCTTAGCGTGGCCCGGTACGCGGCCGCCTCGCGTCGCGCTGCGTTGCAGCCCGCTACCCTCGAGCGGGCGGTGCCCAGGCGCGCGGGGGCTGCCGGGCGGTCCGGTTCTGTTGACGCAGCCGGCGCGGTTTGGTGACGCGCGGCCGCCTGGGCGGGCGCTGTGTGGTTGGTCGGCCGGAGGGGGGAGGGGTGCGGCGGCTCGGCCGCGAGCGGGCGGGCAGCGCGAGCGGGCAGCGCGGGCGGACGGGCGGCGCGGGGCCGGCCGGCGCCGGGGAGCGCCAACCAAGGAGCGGGCGGAGGGCGCGCGCGTGGAGCGTGGAGGGACGTGAGAGGGAGCGCGCCCGCCCGCGCGCGAGAGAGAGCGAGAGCGAGCGCGCGCGGGGGGGTGGCGCGGCGCGGCGGGGAGGGGCAGGCCGCGGAGCCCCCGCGCCAGGCCGCGCCGCGCGTGGCGGGCGGGAGGGAGCGGCGAGGAGGCCGGGCCGGCCCGGGGCAGGCCGGGCCCATCCCTGCGGGGGCAGCCGAGGGGCCGGATCCCATCATGGCCTCGGGCGGCGGCGGCGGCGGGGTCGGCGGCAAGATCCGGACCCGGCGGTACCACCTGGGCGCCGCGAAGCCTCCCTATGCGAGGAGCAAGCAGGTGAGGCGCGGCGGCGGGAGGCTGCGGGTCACCCCGGCCGGGAGGGAGGCCCCTTTTCCGGTGCTCCCCCTCCTTCCCTTGGCGCCCCCTCAGCGGCGGGAGGCGGCCCCC
>VFFE01007043.1:935215-1089909 GCA_008921705.1 Burhinus oedicnemus
GGGGGGGGGCGGGGAAGGGTTTCCCGCCGGGGCCGTGGGGATTGTGGGATTTCCGGGCGCTCGCCCTGCTCCCGCTCCCGCCCCGCCGGCAGCCCCTGGCCCGCGGGGGGCTCCTCGTCTCCCTTTTGTCTCCCCCGCTCGGCGGGGAGCAAAGGCGGGAGGAGGCGGTGGCGGCGGCGGCAGGGAAGGGGTGGGTGCTCCTTCCCCTCCGTGCACCTCGCTACCCGGGGGGTGGGGTGGGCCGGCTCCCCCTCCGCGGGGTGGTCGTTCTGTCTCTGGGCTGTCCCGTCCCTTAATGACCCCCGGGGCCAGCAGCAGGAAGAGCAGCCTGTGCTTGCTGTCTGCATGCACCCGTCTCGGGACCGGCCCCCCTGGTTAAATTGATGCCGGGTTACCAAGTGTAGTTACTCTTCAAGGTTGAAGTGCATTGCTTCTGATATTTGCCTTTCTTGACAAGTTTCACATTGCAAATGAGTTTGTGAGGGTGCTGTGTAAGTTAGGCATCTTCGATTGGGGTTGGTTTTTTTTTTTTTTAGTAGGATGCTGCATGCAGAACGCGCAGGTCTGCGTCTGGTAGTTTCTTCAGTTTCTTGCCTGTGCCTGAATGTGCTGATGCAGTGCAAGCGAAATGTAATTCATAAGGCATTTGTTCTCCTTTGTATTGTAGGATAGAGTAGATGAATGACAAAAGCCAGTTTGTAAATTGCGACACAAAAATCCCGTGCCATTTAGAGTGGCTGGAGGGAAAGAAGCAGAGATCTTTCCCAATTACCGTTCGCTAAGAAATTTCAAGAAGCCCAGAGACAGTGCTCTGGAAATGCCTTCCACGTGTATTTATGAACCTGAAGTTGCCTGTTCAGCCAAAACCTTTGCATTACTAAATCGGTAACATAAGCTAAAGGATTGAATATTATATGCAAAATTGAGGGAGTGTTATGCACGAGTTGTTGCTTAATTAGTTTTTATTATTTCGGAAGTACTATACTTAGTCTTTTATATAGTATACTGATCAGCAGTGTTGTCCTTGTAAAGCTAGCATGGTGACGCTTCATACAAAGGATCACTGCACTTAGAGAGCAAATGTTGAAAGCTCTTATGTGAATGATAGAATAATGTTGAAATTACCACGTTGCATGTGTTGATACTATGTAGATAACTGAAACCTTACACGTGAATTTAAAATAATTAGTGTAGATGATTTTCTGACTCTTCTATTGTCTGTTATCTCTGTGCGTTTTCCAGTAGGTTTATTTAAACAATGTGCCAAAGCAAACACGTGCTTGGGGATATCTGTGGGATTCTGCCCAGAGAATGGATGCTGCAAATCGAATACATAGATCAAATTAGCAGTAATATATTGGGGAAAAAATTTTAATGATTAAATAAATAGGTAAAAACTGATAGATGTCAGGCATGTGCATTTGTTATAGTGGATAGCTTTTTAACCCTATGCAGCTCACTAACTTCCATTACATAAAATGATGAGCTCTGGGTAAATAGCTAACTTAAATTGAAATTAATTGACAGGTGTTCCTATTTTCAATATAATGTCCACTCTGCAAAGTATTCTGTGGTTTAGTGTTAATTGTCTCTCAGTAATGAGTTTGGGAAGACATGAAAGTACTCAGTGTAACCTTGACATGAGGGTATGCCTCTGATTCCGATCCCCCTCTCACCTAACTTATCAGTAACTAGGTTCAGAGAAATGCTTTAATAGAACTGTTCTAGGTGCTTGTGGTCAAAACTGCAGTCCTGAAAACCCTCAGTCTCTTATCATCAAGCTCCGAAGGTGCCTAAGCACTGTATGCAGTATAGCTAATAGCTTTAAAGATTCTAGGATACCTGTTTGGGTTTTTTTTCCACTTGCATGAGAGGTGATTAGCATGATGCCTGGCCCATGATTGTCTGCTTTCTGGATGTTGTTATTTTGCCATGGTCTCCTGGGGAGTTCGCTCAGGTGAGAATTCTCCGATCACACCCAACGTGTGCTGCAGAGTCAGTCTTCTATAAAGTACAGTGACCACTTTAGAAGACAGTTGGAAAAGGAGGTGCTGCTGCTGCTTTTTAATGACTATTAGCTAAAATATTTCTTCAGAATGTGGTACCTTGCTTCAGATTCCTTTTTTGCCTGGAGGGATCAACCTACATCTTCCACTTTCCGGGCAAATATCCCAGTCGCCAAGCTGTGTGTTGTAGTTGTTCTGGCTGAAGCTGTGTTACTATCCAGAAAAAGAATGCATGATTCACTGGGCCAGAAAGAGGATGTATGAGAAGGTGTTGCCCTCCAAGACTGGAGACATGCAGGGTCTGATCCTTGATTTCAGAAATGATTTGTTTTATGTTAGATGTTCCTTGGAGCAAACACATGCAGCCTAATATTTCCTGCCCTTTTCTCCCCAAATACCTGATCATGAAACTTTAGAGCCATGCTTCATTATGTTTGTGTGTGGTGGGTTTTTTTTTTTGTTTTGGGTTTGTGGTTTGTTTTTTTGTTTTGTTTTGTTTTTTGTTTTTTTTTTAAATCTAGAGTCTTTTTTTAAACCAGCCTCAAACAGGAGAGATGAACAGATGCTGTCTGGAAGAGAATACTGACTTACAGCTTGCATATTCTCCTGAAAGATGGAGATGTGGATACAGATTCCCCCACTAGTGAAGGAACTAAACCATGTTATTTTCCCTTCTGAGCTACCATCCTGCCTTATAAAAAATGCACTGTCAGCAGCTATATTATTAAACAAACTAACAAACAAAAAGTAGCAGCACTGCTACACTAAAGATGGTGTAGAGTCATCTGCCATGAAGGTTTGCCGGGTGGGAATCCTCAGAAAGAAAAGAGCCTTTTTGTATCTCTAGGTTGGGCGTTCTGGAATTAGAATTGAGGAGTCCCTCCCCATTGACTGTGCTTTCCTGGTGGCTAAATGTTGACAGCTCCACGCTGAATGTGTTGACTTTAGATTACGCCGTGCTTAGCATGCTACCTGTTTACTCAGCCACCTCGTGCTGAAATACCCAGCCTCCTTCTGTACCATGTAAGGAGCTTAGGCACTTGGGTTAAAATTACAGCTTCTTTGAGAGCTAAGCACATGCAAGCGAGGGAGCTGTTGTGTCCAACATCTGGGTTTCATCTTCCAGATGTGACCCCAGTGCTTCTAAATGCTGGTTTGTCCTAGTCATTTAGGTAGACTGATGACTGGAATTACTGGTGTGGATGTGTTAATGGGATGAGTGTTTACATTGTTGACTTCGTAAACAGCTTCTAGTATAGTATCTGTATGTTCCTGTTGTTAATTTTATGTTTAGTTTTGCACTTGCATGTGTGCGTGTGCACATGCTGGTTTAGCCTGGAATAGTGCCGTTCTCATCCAGGTAACATACAGATTTCAAAGACTCTAAATGTGACTTATAGGAGAAGAGACCAAAATAACTTTTGGTTATTTTTCTATTTGATAATTAACCATTCAAATGAAAGCATCAGAGAACTTTGACTCTCCTGGACTTTTAAACTCATAGAAGCAGATTTAAGCATGAGAAAAAACAATTATCCGAAAAGTCTTTATAACCTTCCCATAAACCTGTATGTTTATGTTTAGCTTCAGCTTAGAGCTGTTTGATATTAGAGATAATATTTGTAGATTGAAACTTCTGCTGGGGAGCGATAAGTTTTTGTTTTTTCTTACATGTGTACATGCCAATGCATATTTATAATGTAGATGTGCTCCACTGATACACAAGAAAACAGTCCAAAGATGTTTTCTTTGTTGAAACCAGCCCAAGTTTCTGCATGTTTGTAGTTGGTCTTGTGCTGATTTAGTTAGGATATTACCTGAAAGAGGGGACCAGAAAGCTGTCGAAAGGCATATTTGCTGGTCCTGGTCATGAAAGCCTCTCTGGATTGGTGAGTTTCACAAAGTCACTTGAGACATCGTGTAAGAATTCTTCCCAGACAGAATAGCTACAGGATTGGGAACTTAAACTATATGCAGCAATGCCTAAATCATTACATTATCACCTGCTACTGTCTTGAAGGTAAGCCAGTTGTAAACTATTGTTTGATGTATGCATGGGATTTTCTTCATGGGTAGTGACTGCAGGCAGTGGGCAGAAGAAATCTTATAAACCACCAGGTTTATTTTGGGAAGAAATTTTGAAACTCTTATGCTAAAGAGTTCCTAGAGTATCATATTGAGTAATGTAAACTAGGTAATGTTTCATAAACCTGAAGCAGGAAAATACTAGTTAAAAAAAAATCTTTATTAAGAATGTCTGTAGAGACCCACACAAGTATAATTGTATTCGTTTAACTCTTATCAATAGGATTGTACCTTGAAGCATGCTTAGGTGGTTGTATTTATATTTGTATGCATCTCTGTGCTTGTTTTGGTTTAGTAGTAGGCTAGTGCGTTAGGCTAAAATGAACAGATTTGAAGAAATGTTTAATGTGTATTTAAAGATTTGTTTTAAAAGAATGGGCTAGTAGTTAACATCAGAGGTTTTGTCTCTGTCCCAGCAATATCAAATTGTATTAGCAAAACAGATGTTTGAATGTGGTTCTTGGCTTTCTACTATAAACAAAAATGTATCCTAGTTGGGAAGAACTTTTTAAACTGAGATATGGACAGTTTTCTCTCATTTAGGCTAAGAGTACTGTCAGTGGTACAACAAATTGAAGACAATGATTGCTATAGCATTTTATTAATATTTTGGGATTTGTCTTTCAAAGTGTTGTCATGACAGCCTTGGAGGCTGTGAAGTATTGGAGAAAAACAATATTAGTGAGCGGTATCTTAGGAGAGGAAAAAAGCAGATGAAATAATCGACTGTGTTAGCTGGGACACTGCAAACTGCCTTTGGTTGCTGGCAGCACATCACTTCCTGTGAGTTATTTATTCCTCCAGTCAGTAATTAGAACCGGTTCGTGCTCCCCTGCCGCAGAGGAACTGAGCTGCTGCTGATTCTAAGGACTGCAAGAGGACAGAGTTCAAAATCTCTTTTGCATGCCTAGAAAAGTTTGAGCAGAGCTATTTGAGATTGGTACAGATGTGGGCTACCATAGCATCATGTAACAAATTCATAACACAGTGGGATGACTGGCTCAGTGGACAAGGGGTGAGCAGAGGATATTGTTTATCTCGACTTGAGCAAGGCCCTCAGCATTGTGTCCTACATTATCCCTGTAGTCCACTTGGTGAAATATGGACTTGTCAGGTAGTCTGTAAAGTGGTTGGAAAATTAGAGGGACCATTGGCCTCAAAGGGTTGTGATCAGCAGTACAAAATTCCAGTGGCAGCCAATTGCTAATAGAGGCTCTCAGGGATTGATATTGGGGCTAATACTGTTATATGTCTTTACTACAACCTGGGATGAAGGAATGACATGCATCCTCAACAGGTTCCCAGATGATACCAAACCTAGGGGAATGTCAGCCCTATGGTATGCTGAAGGATAGGGCTGCCATTGAAGAATCTTGATGGAAACGGGCTGCCAGCAACCTTGTGAGGTTTGATAAAGGCAAATGTGAAGTCCTTCATCTGGGACAAAACAACCCCATGTACCTGCTGGACAGCAAGTTGAACCTGAGTCAGCAGCATGCCCTTGAGGTGAAGAAGGCCAACTGCATACTGGGAGGTATTAGTAAGAATGTGGGAAGGATGTTGAGGGAGGTGTTTTTTCTCCTCTATTCAGCACTTCTAGGACTGTGTCTGAAGTGTTGTGTCTAATTTTGGCCTCTCCAGTACAAAAATATGTTGGCATACTGGAGTGAGTCTAGTTGAGGGCCAGCAAAATCATAGAATCATAGAATTATAGAATCGTTTAGGTTAGAAAAGACCTTAAGGTCATCTAGTCCAACCATTGACCCTACTCTACCAGGTCCGCCGCTAAATCATGTCTCTAAGCACCACATCTACATGACTTTTAAACACATCTAGGGATGATGACTCAACCACCTCCCTGGGCAGCCTGTTCCAATGTTTAATAACTCTTTCAGTGAAAAATTTTTTACTAATGTCTAGCCTAAACCTCCCCTGGCGCAACTTGAACCCATTTCCTCTTGTCCTATCGCTAATTACTTGGGAGAAGAGATCATCTCCCATCTCACTACAACCTCCTTTCAGGTTAGGGGGCTGAGGCACATGGCTGAGAGAGTGGGAAGTCTTCAGCTTAAGAAGAGCAAATACCTAATGAGAGTATAGAGAAGGTGTAGCAAGGCTCTGCTAGGAGATTCGTAGCAATAGGAAGAGAGACAATGAACTCAAGTTGTAAAAATGGAAATTCTGATTTCATATTAGGAAAAATCTTTTAACTGTGAAGATAGCCAACATGTTGGAAGAACTGCCCAGAGAGGTCTCCATCCCTGGAGGTGCTCAAAACCCAGGTTGACACAGCGCAGCCATGGGTGACCTGCTGTTCTTGGCCCTTCTCTGAGCAGGAGGTTGGAATAGGTGACCTCTGGGGTGCCATACAGCCTCTGTGCGTGTGCGGGTCTGTCAGTGCTGCTGTTGGACCACAGAGCATGCACAGACATGGTTTCACTGTAAGTGTCAATGTTACTCTAGATTGGTAATCCTTTTGTTGGTCTGTCCTCTAATTCTGTCTTTAGGGCTGTGCTGCTTTTTGAGCAAAGCAATAATGCCTCCATCTCACTGTTGCATTTTATCTAGAGTAAATTGCAAGGTTGCCCTCAAGGAGAGAATGGCTAAGAGGCTTTTCTCTAGGGGTGCTGTTTTCCAGACCGTTTTTTTAAATGTTTTCTGGTGTTTTAGTGGTAGGTCATGTGATATGCTGTTCCATTTTTCTGCTGTTAAATTGCAAAAAACTCTTGAGTTTTTTGCTCTTTAACGTTCTGTGTAATCAATTGAGTATTTATTGTGTAGCTATTGCACATCTACAGTATGTTGAATAGTGATATTTATACAGTCATGAGAGAAGGGGGAGATGTTCCTCAGTATGCGTTTTCTTGGTGTGTACTACTAAGACAATATCATTAAAATTTTCCTCTGTGCTTTTTGTAATGTACAGTGTAAGTCCTCAACACTGAACAATTAGAAAGTGCCCACAATATTTTTCTAATGAAGACGTTAGTCAGATTTTTTTATTACTTGTTAGGGTATTAAGTTAATCATCTATGCAGTTTCATGAATGACTACCCTAAATTTGGACATGTTTCTTGTTTACTCTTGTTTACAGATCTCTTGTGCCAGGTATCTTCCCTTCTTGCCGCTACATTCCATATTTTTATTTTTATTTTTATTTTTTTTATTTTTATTTTTAGTACTGCTTAAAAGTCTTGACTTGCTTTGTCCTTATGCCTAAACGCTACAAGTATTACCTGCCTGTTACAACTGTTTAATTGAAGGTACAATTTAAATGCACCTTTTAAGCCAAAGAGATGTTAATTTTGCTGACAGTTGAGCCACTTGAAGCTAGAGTTATTCGCAGCTATTTGTCACAACCTCTGGTGGGAAATTGTTATACCACATCTTTGTTGGTGAAAAGGACAGGGTAAGTAAGCCAAGTCAGTTGGACCATCTTAAAATTGAGTGAAGGCAAGTATGAACTAGCTTGTTTGACTTTGCCTGAAGCATAAGTAGTTTTGCAACTTGCTGATACAGTATTTGTCATTGTGGCTACTGTGGATTACTGTACAAAAATACTTCTTAAATAAAAGATCTTCTCTCAACTATGAGATCTGCTTTTCTTTGTTTTTGTTGGAGAATTTACAAATACATTCCCCTTCTTTTGACAAGAAAAGACTTTAAATGCTTTTCCTCCCCTTCGTCTAGGAAATGCAACAACACTAAAGCTTTCATATTGGGACAGCAGTACTAATATTTCCGAGGGGAGAGTTTCCTTTGAATTTCTATAACTCATCTCATAATTGCATGTTGCATTTAATTACAGTGCCTTTGTGTGTGTTTGGCGTGGTTATGGCCACCGTGTTTTTTAAAGTAAGCATGAGTTCATCTTTACATTGACCTTTGTGGGGAAGAAGTGCGTATGCCGACACCTGGGCACCAACATGCGCTGAAGTCCTACAACTACAGTTTTAGCACACGTGCTAGCTTTACAAATACCTGTGCCAGTAGAAAATTTTCTTTCTCCTTGCTGAGATTGTTTATTATTGTCTCCATAGCTCTGCTCTTGGAAAGAGTTGTGTGAGTGTGTCCTGGAAAGCTGGCTGACTTTGGTTTTAGTTATGATTGTATTTTGAATCAAACTCTTTTTTTGAAGCCCATGAGTCTCACAACTCCTTCCCCTATTAGAGCTCAAGGTCTGGTGACCTACAAGACTAAAGTAAACCAAGCAAAGAGTTAAACTGTTGAACTGGTGTTTTCTTTGAGACTGCATTACAGGTGTAGTGAGGCACTGAAATACTTACAATAACAGAATACTAAGTTGGTGAGAGAAAACTATACTGGTATGCACAAGCCTGTAAAATAGGTGCATTTGTAGTTTAAAGGTAAGCAGACGTAAACAAGTTTTAAACTGCTTTAAATGTAGCTGTATTAGCGAATTACTGTGGTGCAACTAGATACATGTTAAATTTAGCTATAATAGTGCACCTGTTCTAATGTCAGCCCTTAGTATTTGTTATTAAACTTTCTTTACAGAGTTGTACAATATGTACGGATTTGTAGATGCCATTACCTTCAATCACTAAAAAAATAATCTCTATGTGCAATGGCAATTTTTCGTGTTACTGGTAAGAGAACAGTGTTTGGAGATACTGGTTATAAGTTTGTGAGATGCTCTTGGTTCTGTCAGTTGAGCTGTGATGAAAAAATATGGCCAGAAAGACACCGTTGCCCCTTATGACTGAAGATTACTGCCCTACAGCAGAGGTGAGCCTACCTTGGATTTACAGTTTCAGAATAGTACCTTAAAATGTCAAAGAGTATAACAATAGCTACTGCTGCTGCACCTAAAGCAGCTGTGCCTGAGAGTCAGTGTTCTAGTTTCTCCTAGGCACCAATTCTTGCATTTTTAAACCTAGTCAGGAAGCGTATGCAGCAGAGTTAAATGTGTCCTATTTAAAGTAATTGCAGGTTCTGCTGGTTTAGCTGAATCACAAGTCTTAACTTTTATATGCTAGGCGATGTCTGTGTATGATACTTAAAAAGTAGGAAGGCTTTGAGTTTTGATAAAATATCAAATTATCACAGAGAATAACTAACGGTGATTCTTTGGTTACTTCAGTTTAGCTTACATGTTCAAGATTGTGAATAAGATAACACATTGAATGTGCAACAGGATTGACATTTTATGTTTTGCAAAACCACTAGCATGTCGCATTGTCAGCTCAGTCTATAGATCAGTATGGATGGAAAAGATATTTCAGAGGGAGCATGAGAGTACTTTATTATCTTTTGCTAACACCACATTTAATTAAAAAATTCCATTCCAGTCTTCTGTTTGAAGATTGTGATTATACTTTGGAGTGCCACTGCAGAGTGGCAGCAATGAAATTTTGTAGCAGTAAGTACTTAATTTTGTGAAATATGCTTGAATTTATCTATGAAGCTTTGTCTGCACTAGAAAGCATTAGACACGGGGATGGACATCAGCAAGCTGTGAGTTGCCCTTGAATGGCATTTAACCAGTGTTCAGGAGTAGTTGCAGAATTTGGCCTGCCCTTGGTTGTGTTTTACGTACGTAACGTGTCCTCACTACTACGTGCCATAGATTAGCCTGTGATACCATGTTTGTTTGTGAGCGCTTTTAGGCAAAGTGGCACTGAAAATGTTTAATTCATTGCTAGGAGTCTAGTATATTATAGGAGGTAGGAAATTTGTAGTATGGGATACGATACCTTGAAAGCCTGTACATGCATAAAGTTCTTATTTGCTGTAAATGCAGGAAAGAGGAAGAGTTTGCCATTTCTGTTATCAGTTATGTTTGGTGATGCTGAAATATTGTAACCAATGGGGTCTTACTCTGTAGAGAATACCTATAAATCAGATAGACAATTTTGTGCCTAAACTGTGTATTTAAATCCTAAATAAAAAAAATTATGTTATCATACTTTGCTAAATCTGATAACTTGTACAATGGCCTTTTAAAGATCTGATGCTATGGGAAATGTATTTCTTGATCATTCTAATTTTGAAAACTTTAAACTGCTTGTCCATGCAGTTATGTCCATTTGTTATCCTGATGCCATGAGGTTTTTTAGCTATTGTTGTACTTGTTAAGTAAAAATAATCAGTTTAGACTATAGGATTCCCTTATAGGAAAAGAAGAATAGTCTGAGCAGCATTTCAATTAATGTAATTCTACATACTGTCTATTAAACTTAGCTGCAGACACACTGCCTAAGTGCGGCAGTCTTTCAATAAAAAAATATTGACTGTACTTAGAGTCCCTTCTTAGATTAAGAAAGAACTCCTTTAAAACTGCTTGCACAGTTGTAAGTGAAAGTAGTCTCCTTAATCTTACGTATTTTTGTTTTGACGCTGATAGATTTCTGTCTTAAAGTGTAACACTGAACATGTGCTCTGTAATTTACAGCGCCCATTGTTGATGGAAGGAAGAAAGGTGCCTTGTACTTCGTGCTCCCTTTTGTAATGTTTTCACTATCAACTAAAGGTGTGGACAAAACTTGAGATAAAACCATTCAGCATCACAAGGATTTAACCTTGTGGGTTAGACACCGATTATCAGAGCATACGCTGGCTTTTTGCACTCAGATGGAAGTGACAATGATGGGTACAGATCTGCAATCAGTGCCAAAATGTAAAACAGCACCTGAATTTCCCTGGGATGTTTCTTCTAAAGCCAACTAGACTACGGAAAATAAGGCTTACTTCAAGCAATAAGAAGGAAATACTGGCATCTGGAATCATAATCCCTTCTTCATGATTTTTAGAAATCAATCTGAACTAGTCCACTTGCCTTAAATAAAATTGTTGTTTTTAAATGTTACATACTTAATGACATTCCTGTAACACATTGTTCATATTAAGTCATAAATTTTATTGTCTTTTTTCTAAACGAAATACCAAACTGGTGTTCTACATCCAAATTGAAACCACGCCCTAAATAGCAAAAGCAGAGATAGTTTATGCCAGTCTAAATCTGTGCCGCTGCAAGAAACAAAGATGTTGTGTTTCCATTTCTGTTCCTGCTTTTGCATCAGAACCAGTGCAGCCACATGGTGAGCTGGACCAGCGACCTGATGCCCCTGAGGGGTAGTCCTCACCATCACAGTCTATAGACGCATTTTTGGCTGGATCTATTTGATAGAACCCTGATACAGTTTGTCACTTGGCTACATGTATGTGCTAGAGGCAGCACAGTGGAAGGGTGAGGTGAAGAGGAGAAAGGGACAATCTCTCTCATGGCAGTACGGACACAGGATGGTTAAAAGAAGGGAGAAGTTTCGTTTCTTCTGCCTCTTGTCCTGGCTGCCTGATCTTGCTCTCTCTCTCGGGCCAGTTCTGGTGCACTGAGCCAGTTGAACTCATTAGTCCAGCAGAGAAACATGTACTTTTTGCCTGATTAATGAATTCAGCTAGTATGGAGAGTAGCCTGTTATGCGCCAGAGCTGGCGCGAGGTAACCGTGGGGGACGGAGAGAGCACAAAATTTCCTTTTTGATGGTTGGAAGTGGTTAGATTGATCTGCTCTGTCTCAGTGAACTTCACTGTTAGGTGCAGGTCTTCTTTTTGAGGACTTACTGATTCATATGTTTTAATAACTTGAACTTTGAAATGGGGAGCAAATAAATCTCTGAGAGGCCCGGAGGTAAAACCTCGATGCTTTTCAGAGGTGTGCATACAGTGAAGTGGAAATCAGCTCTTTTATCCAGCTGTGTATTTTACATCTCTGATAAATTCATGTTAGTATATGACCTTTATATAATTTGTATATCTAATTTTTTTAGTATGTCCTGTGTTGTATAGTGGGATTTACCTAAGCCTCTCGGACTGAAATCAACTCAATTACAAAAATAGGTGTTTTCCGGTAATGCATCATTGCTGAGTACTTCTGCCAGGATTTTTCCCCCCTATGCTACATGAAAAACCCTTACGATCTGGGAAGACTGTCCTATTCTGTAAATATTTTGGGCCAAGAAATAGCTTACTTTGAAGTTTGGAAGTCGAACTGTGACCATAACCTATTGATTTTTCTTTCTTTATATAAATCCTTTGAAGAAATGGTATTTTAAAGTAGTAAATTACAACAGCTGTTTGTTTACTGTTTAGTATTTCTATCTATATATCTTTTGCTTAGAATTGCATCTCAAGGCAATATGCCTTGAGTAACTGTAACTGTAGTTACTGTTGCTGTGGTGTTTGTATACATAGACTTAGATCAAGCAGAGCTGCAGACACTTAGGATGATGCACAGAATTTGAAAAACTGTTGTACATATATATTCCTAAGCTACTGGATCTTTTCAGTGGATTTTTTTGTTTTGTTCTGCTTTCCTGCTGATATTTTAGGGTGAGAACAGAGTATGAGTGCAGATGAGCAGACAACTGTTGGTACTGACAGCAGCTCTCAAACTGCTGCAATCAGTCAGTTAAGGACTAAAACACCTTCACTGACTAAAACGCTGCTACGCGCAGTTGGGATTGCCCCGTGGCATCTCCTGCCCTTTCACGATGCTAAGTTTGGTGCCTCTGTGGCCTGTAAGAAATGAGGAGTTATGAGCGTTAACGCTGCGTGCCCCGTGCCACTTCCTCCCCTCCCAGCCTGGGCTTGGGAACTAGAAGAGGTTTTGTGCAGTAGCGTGTTCGGTGTAGGTGTAGCGAATGAAGGTGTTCAGAAAGGGACTGGTACGTAATTGTGGCGTGAGGAGATTGGTATCTGAGCAGTCAGCTCAGATTTTGCTGGAGGAGTAAGCCTGTTAGAGTTGTCTTGTGCTGTGTCTTCTGTGTTTCACCTCTGAAGATCTGTTTGCATCAATGAGATGTGCGGTATCCTTGTCAGCCTTCTAGAAGGATTAATGATGCCTGTGTGGGGAGATGGTAGCGCCAGGGGACCTGGGATGGACAAAATACAGAGCTGTTGGTACAGGAGCAGTAGAGGGACAGTGCTTTGCTGCTGGCAGGGTAGGCTTCTGTTCCATGTGCAGGGAGAGGGAAAGGGGGTTCAAACGCCTGTGCTGAAGTTGAAGAATAAGAACACTAGAAGTTAGTGTTGTAAGATTAAAATGCCAGCTTTAAAGACAGTGTAAGGCGTGACACTTTGCTGAAACATCCTGGCAAGAATACGGAGTGTGCATGTTTGAAAATGTAGTTGGTCAAATGTCGTTGGTCAGTGGTACCTTAACTACCTGACTTGGACAGGAGTGCAGCCATGGTGTTTTATTTACAGGCTTTCAGCTGTGATGGGCAGGTAGAAGATACCATAAGGAAATTTTTGTATTCTTGATTCTCCCCCCATATGAGTGGGCGTGCCTGGCGTGTGTGGTTTACTTTTAGGGGGGAGGTGTTTTTTCTTGTAAGATCTGTGTTCGGTGATGGGTCATTCATAGTGCTTGTCTGGTTCTTTCACAGTGCCTTTAATCAATATTTTCATCTAGGAGACAGAAAATTGAGGTGCATTTCAGTGTATTTTTCTTTTCCTTGCTTTGTCACTAAGCCAGCAGTATTCTGGAGCATGAAACTCTGCTTCTTGTCTTCCACCGTGCCAAAGCCAGATGGAGCAGGCTATTAGTACTTGCTACAGTACGGCTGCGCTGAGCGAGTTCCAGCTCCTGTGTTGGTTTGGGAAGTTACCCTGTGTTACCCAGCTTAGTCTTAAAGTGCTGATGATGTGGAGAATGCTAGCAAGGCTGTCATATGCAAGAAAGGGTCAAACCAGTCTGGTTTTAGATATAGACGGTAAAATGTCATCTTGGTTAATTATTAGTCTAGTTAGATTCTCCAGTTACTCATTTGGATTACTAATGATTGGGTGTTTACTTTTCTGGATGCCTGTGACTTCTTCTGTCTTGAGTCTCAGGTAGCTTTCAGTCCTGGGAGGATTTCTTTGGCAAGAGAATCGTGCAGCCAACAGTATCTATTCTCTGATGGAGAAACTTTCTAGCAATACTGAATGCAGTAGTGCTTAGCTTTTTGGAAAGAGCATTGCCTTGGATGCAGCTTATGTCCTGACCGTTTGCTCATTTTGGCAAATTTTAACTCCTGTGGGTTACCAGTATGCTTTTATTTGTAGCAGCAAAATATTTGCCCCAAAAAGGGGGGACAGTGTGTCACAGGCAAAGGTGGAAATGAGGGGCTGGGAATAGAGTCGGGACTGCCTCTTTGCTGGTATCATGTACTGAGCTGTTTGTGAACTCTGCTATTACTTGAAGTTAGTAGTTTTTGTTGGAAAGCTGAGGCTTAGTATTTATGTAGAATAGCAACAACATCCTAAGCATGGTGTACTTGTGTGCATCTTAGTGTGGTAATTGTGATGGATGTGTTTATTATGCTGTATTCTGTCTGGTTTAAGCTGCACCTTGAATATTTATTCTGTCTTTGTGCAAGTAGAAGATTAAATTACAGATCATTATGAAAAATGTCAAATTGTAAATTAAGACGACTTTCTTTCTGTGAAAAAGCTTTTTGTCTTCTACCTTCCCTTCCTCCTCTTTCCATGCCCCCCCCCTTAACTCCAGATTCAAGGGTGTCTAATTTGTTTGTAACTTCTGTAAGTTGGTGTTTGCATTACCGTGTATGAAAGACTTCAATAAGTGATATGGGCTTCTATTTTTGTTTGTGTGCTAAGTTTTTTAAGAAAGTTGAATGCAGCAGAGATCTTGTTTCAGAATTGTTTACTAGACTGTAACTATTACACGTTCAAAGAATATTCTCAATTTTCTACAGCTGAGTAATGATTTTGACTAGAAAATGGTGTTGCCTAAACCCAGAATAACTATCTTGCCAGAGCCTTTGATATATGTGTCAGCAACTGGTAATGGATTTCAACAAACATCTGTTTAACTCTTGTTACTTTTCAGTTTCCAAAGTGTTGAAATTGCTGAGTTAGCTTTCACGTTTGCGTGCAGAGTTTAGCAGCTGGTTCTGTGGCTGCAGTGAGTGCAAGAGGGATGGAGTGCTCTGTGCTGCAAGTGATCTGTTGCGCGGGGTTGAGATTTGACAGGAAGGTGTATTGAAATTTTGAGGGCATGATGGGGAACAAGTGACTGCCTAAAACAAAATGGTAAATAAATATTTCTTAAACATAGAATGGAAGGATTGCAAATAATTGGTAAACTTCAAAAGGGAAATGGCTTTTATATATTCAGTAATTGCAGGATATTAAGGTTTGGAGATCCAAAACTTTAATATACCATGAAATTAAATTTAATCAAAATAAATCTATTTAATAGTCCTGTAGTGAGGCATCTGTTACTCAACTGTAGCAGTTTCTTCCAGGATTTCTTTTAGGATACCGTGATTGTTCAGAGCATAACAGTGGTTTTTTTGATACATGTTGTTACTGCAGTTCAGCATTAGAAAAATTAGAAATATTTAAGTTCCATGATTTTAGCAGCTATTATGGTCATCACTATCACAGTAGATAATTGCTGAACTTCTGTATTTGATTTTTTTCAAGTGAAGGCATTTAGAGGAGTCGTCCTCAAAAAAAGTATGTGTATCAGGAGTTATTTAGAAATAGAATTTCATGATGACCTTGTGACTTGACAAACTTCTGGTGAACTTTGGCTGAAATTTCAGAATTTTGAACATTGCCAAGGTCACTCGGAAGTGCAGAAACTGATAGGTTAGTAGTAGATCAATGTTAGGTGAATTTTTGTCATGTGTGTCCCAGAAGTATAGAGATCCTGTGTCAAGGATCAGCCCCCTCTATCTTATTCTTGTACTGAATGTTTGCTATCCAATGTCTGTTTTCAGGGTGTGTGCAAGGTTGCATCCCAGCATATGCTGTTGACTGTGTTTCTGTAATTAACAAGTGTTTTTTCTTTCAAGCAGGGAATCATTAGCAGAGTTACAGAATCGGTGAAAAACATTGTACCAGGATGGTTACAGAAGTATTTCAATAAAAGTGAAGATGAATGTGTAGATACAAATGAATCTACAAACCAGGAAGAGAATCCAGTAAACTATCACCATGATTATGCAAATGAAGATACCATAGTGATTGATGGGAGAGTCACGCCTGAATCAGCAAGAATTAATTTAGAAGGTATGTGAAAAATCATTTAGTATTCTGGCCATCTGTATTTATTCACAGATTTCTAGTTTTGAATCTGAATTTCTAAGGGAAGCTGGAAGGAGTGTTTTGACAGAAAAAAACAAAACAAAACAAAAAAACCCAAACCCACCAAAAAACCAGAACAACCCCCACACAAAACCAAAATGCGCCCCAAAACCAAACAAAAAAACCCCCAACAACTATCTGTGAAACTGTCTTAGCTTTAAACTGTAAACATAATTGCGAAACATACTGGGGGTTGTCTTACAGCTCTTGGAAGTCATCAGTTAACTTCAGGTGCAAAATATTCATAATATTCATCTGCAAGTGTGCTGGGTTACATTTTCTTTTTAAAAGGTCTGGAATGAAAGTCGATCTAATTGCCTAAGGTAATAAAAACATTAATTTGTTTTGTTGTCCTCAAAACAAACGACCAGATGCTAGAATGCCAGAGGAAAATTCCTTCTCATGTCCTGATTTTTTTTTTTTTTTTTCTCCTTTGGGTTTCTTCAATCAATTTAGTAAAGTTCCTTGTTAGTTTAATGGAGAACTGGAGAACTTAGTTTATGACATTATTCTTTTTGAAATATTTGGTAACATTAAGGTGTGTGCATGGCTAACGTGGGGTCTCCGAAAACTTATTTGGACCCTTGGCAGAGAAGTTTGTAACCCCTTACATTACCGTATAACAGATGAATATGTGTTTTATATCTGTGCCTCTCACTGTTTCTGTAGTTCTCTTCTGTAAATTTGCATATGCTCTCATTTGAGTTTCTCTTAAAGTAGCAGGTTTGTGTAACTTAATTTTTAATAAGCAGAGAAGTTTTGTCTGAGCATACGTACATAACCATCTGTGTGGAAAGTCAGTTGCTTCTGTTGTTGGCAGAATGAAAAATAATGAGGAAATACCTTTGTCACCAATGTCATCTAATTGTAAATAAGGAGCTTTATCGCTTTCTGTGTAGCTGTAGCTTGAAAATAAGTTTGGATGAAGGAATGGAGAAGGTCTTCATGAACGAGGAACACATGTTGGCTTTCCTGAAGAACTGTGTGAAAGAACCTTTCAGTAAGAACAGCTGCACAGCAAACTTTCTAGCTCCAAGAAATCAGGAGCAGATGGACACCCTAGAACCATTAGTAGCTTGTATTGTAGTCTGTGGATATTGTAGACCAATCTTTCTTGCTATAGTTAATAACAACATTTCATTATTATTACTGTTATACTTCTAGAAAGCCTGTTTCTTCAGCTCTGAGGTACAAATGTGCTACAGCCTGTATTCCTTTGCTTAGCCGGACTTCAGCCTGGTAATACTTTATCTCGAACAAGAGGGTCCTGAAAATCTACTATTGCTTTGGAGAATTAGTTACTAGTACCGCAGTGGTTATGAAGATTGAGCTAGGTAGTTTAAGCTTCAGTGCAAATATGAAGAGGATAGTCACTCAAAATCATGTTCATACCCAGAATTCCCGGGAGAGACTGTGGTCTTACATGGCTGTCAGGCAAGATATCCATTAATAGCTGTTCCATTCATGTGGTAAGCTGGAGCTGGGAGACCACCTCTTGCAGGACACTGGCAGTGTTTACAGACCCTTTGGTTCATGAGGAAAAAACGCCCATCTTGCAACTGAGGCCACGATGCTTACTTGTCCTTTGTTCCAAAATCTCAAAACTTAATGGATGGGAGACAATGTTTTACCTATAGCATGACCTGATATGGTAGAATTCAGGGGGATGACAACAACAAAACAAACAAAACTCCTCAAAATCTCTGCAAATACATATTTTTATGTTATGTATTCGGATTAACATCATCTTTGTTACAAGATTATATAAACTGTAGAGTTGTTTGTAACTTGCCATATAACTCAAATTTTGGAAAGCTTATTGAAAGCTTTATCTGCGGAAGAAAGAATTTATATATGTTTGATTTAGTGAAAGAGCCAGTGTTAGAGCGCTTGAGCATGGGGTCAGAATTTGGTGTTGTAAAACCTCATCATTAACTATTTCTTAATGTGACATTAATACTTAGTATTGCAAGCAGTGTTGCCGTTGTAATCAGACAGTTAGATGAAACCCTATCTGGGTGAGGAAGAAGTTAAATTCGGCTTCTCTATTTTTGTGCTTAGAACTTGGCAACAGCATGACTGTTGATAGAAAACAGGTTTTGGCTTCTGTGAGCTTGCCTATAGGAAAGCTAATTGTCTCCCTGTTCTTGTTTAGAACCATCCACGAGTAGATCTGCATTGAACTTCTCAGATGTGTTAACAAGGCCCTCTCTTCATCGGAGCCATTTGAACTGTACCATGTTGGATTCCACAGTACCACATTGTCAGCCCTCTACATCTTCTTCACTTGGCATTGGCAGTCCTGGACTGTCTCTTGTAAAAGAAATAAAAGATTCTACCTCTCAGCATGATGATGATAACATCTCAACAACCAGTGGCTTCTCCTCTAGAGCATCTGATAAAGGTAACTTTCATGTTCTCTAATTGATTTTTTGGTAACATGAAGTACTTTGCTTTCTTTAATATTCCACATCACCTTAGTAAATAAAGTAGGGGAATGTCAGCTTTGGATCTTAGAGTTAAATTTAATTTTTACTATTTTAGAAGTATATAATCCTGTCACCTTTTTAATATAACCATGCTTTGGGATACATTTATGGGACTCTGATGTTACAAAGATTCGGTGCTGATAAACACACTTTTAGCTACAGGTTATCTGTAAATTTTGACCTGGGATGGTAGAAACTGAAGATGACTTGCTGTAGCTTGACAGCTGGGTTGATTGCCTGGAAGGGTGACTCAGGATATCTAACTGAGAGCCAGTTAAATGTGAATAAATACAGGCGACAAAAAGAAACACAAGATGTTTTCCTGTGTTTTCACCAGGAGTCAATAAAGGAACTATTCTGACTGAACAAGTTTTGGGCTGCTTTTTTGGCCTTTCTTAGTAGAAGGCATCAGTTGTCAATACTGCCATATCTTTTGCTGAATTCAGTAAGGGATGTACATTTTAAAGTAAAAAGAAAAACAAACATACATTGTATTGATGTAGATGGGGACCTAGGTGATCTCCCTGAGAAAGGGCAAACAGCAGGTTTGCAGCTTTCCCCCCATATAAACGGGGATTGAGGCATGCTCAGCAAGTTCTCTGGAGAACATATTTTTACAGTTCAGAGTAGATGTTGCCAGGGTTTAGCAATATAACCTGAATTTACTAGAGCTTTCTGGTGTGTCTCCATAAAACGTACGTGGAAAATAGGTCGTTAACTCTCTTAGTTTAGCCTTTGGGGAATTTTTGAGGTTTAAAACCTGTGCAATTCTGACCTATGCTGGCCTCCAACCCCTTACCAACATAAGAAAAACTTGGTATCATTATACATGCACCAGTGTTTATGCAGTTCCCTTTTATTTTACCATGAAAGAAGGAAAAATAAAATTGCTCTGCATTGAAAGCACACTATTAACTTGTGCATGCTTTGGAAAGATTACTGAAAGGTAACGTATTTGCAGTTCTGTGAACAGATTTCAAGCTCAAGGATGATAACTTGGTTTTCATACCATATATGAAATTGATCTGTTTGAAGAAGTCTGAAGGTTAGAGAAATGGAGTGTTAGGGGAGTTTTTCATTCTGTAAGACTTATTTTTCTGTATTAAATAACTCTGGAGTTAGTGTGATCTTTAATATTAAAGTTCTGTATGTACACAAGGCATTTACATGTAGTGTGTGTCATTTTGGCAGATATCACAGTTTCAAAAAATACTTCAGCACCACTGCTCTGGTCCACAGAGGCTGAAAGATCTCATTCCCTCTCACAGCATCCTGCAGCTAGCTCTAAAAAACCTGCATTCAATTTATCTGCTTTTGGATCTCCCTCTCCTGTAAGTACTGCACGTATTAATTTTAATCAATTTGAATGTGTAGCCATTTTACTAACCACTTATCATAATATCTTTCTGTAGTCACTTGGAAACACTTCTGTCTTTAAGACAAGCCAGCTTGGGGATTCTCCGTTCTACCCTGGAAAAACCACTTACGGTGGTGCAGCTGCAGCAGCAAGGGAGACAAAAGCACGAATTGCTCCTTATCAGGTATGAGAATAGTAGTGCAGTGTGAGGGAAAATGTAATTGAAATACAGAAGGGGCAGCACTGCCAAAAGAGCTGCGAGCAGGGAGCTGAAAACGTGGCAACAGTTCCTATTTTGCCCTCTCAGCCTACAACAGTAGAAAAGAACAATTTCTGTTTAAATTCTTTAACAGTTTACCTAAAAATACTTGTTATAATGCACAAGAATGACAGCAGCATCTTAGGTTCTAGCTAGTTGTAGTTGGTGTTTCCTTTGTTGTTAAGTCTTTCAAAAAATTCCATTTTCCATCATTACCTGCCTCTGACTGTATTATGTTAAAATAACATTTAAATAAAAACAATGATGGCATAACTCTGAAAATCTGTATTTACAGTAGCAAAAGCTACCTGCCTGATACTTGTCTGTAGATCTTACACAAGCATGCCTACACTCATGCTATGAATATACTGTATAAAATGGTGCACTCTTTACTATAGTAGTATCTAAAAGGCAGCATTGCTGATCCTTTCCTATTCTGTTACCTACAGGGAGGCATGCAGTCCTAATGCAATCTCAAGATAAACAAAAAAATGCTTTCTATTTTAATATCATTCAGATAGCTCTTGAAAAGAGTTATTTGCCCCTAAGAGTTCTTTGTGTTCTAAAATGAACCAGCAAATTAAAAATGCTGACAACACTCAGTAGCTACAGTTGAATCTAAATGGAAGCCAATGAAATCTGGTTAAGTTGGACTGTGTTTAAATCAGAATGACCTATTTTAAAAAAAAAAAAAAATCAGAAGTCAAAAGGAACTTTATTTATTGCACTGGAAATAAGAGTTTGCTGGACCTATTCTGTCAGTCTACCATGGAACAAAGGGACCTACAATTTCCTGACTTAGGGGAAACCTTGATAACTTGTGGTTTGCTCTGACTTCATGTTAAATCAAACTTCAGAACATGCAAAACTTCCTGTAAGCTAGGAGCCCTCTTTGGTCAGCTATTTTTATTTTTTACAAAATAAATGTGGATTATGCTGAAAAGAGGAACCAAAATACTAGGCTTTTAAAGGAGAGACTAGATGCTTGTTGCTGCATGCTGTGGACTACATCAAGTCTCACTTGTGTTTTTTACATGCTGTATGGTCTGCTTCCTGTCTTCACATAGCAGTGTGGTAAGCATGATGTGGTTACATGAGGGGTTTAACATAATAAAAAAAAGAAAAAAAAAGTCACACTGAAGTCTTTTTTTTTTTAAATTGTATTCAAAGTCATGTGGTGCAAATAAAACAGTTTACTTTTTCAGTGTAATATGTTTAGATCTGTTACAGTTCAAATCAGAACTCTTAAATACAGTAAAAAGATCTGCAGTCAACTGTAATCTTGGGGGAAGGGAGGAAACAAGAGAAGTAAAACTAGAAATTCCTGATGATGATTGTATACATTGGTTTTAAGATGGTACTCGTACACCATCACGAAACTCTGAGATGTCTTTTGTTACTGATGTATTTTCTGCAGCACAAGCCTTTGCTTCAGTTCTGTTTTCCTGATTACTGCTTCAGAGACCCTACAGGCCTAACATCTTCCCTTTTATGACCTTTTACATTTAAGTGTTTCTTTTGTTCTTTATCCTGCATGCAAGATGTGTGGGGCCCCGCTTTAAACTTCTATAAAATCAGCAGAGTATGTTTTCTTCTTCATGGCTTGAATGCCCAGTGAGTACGTTTTTCTCTGTCATCATGAGAGTATTGGTTATATTATCAGTGTAGCCATCGGGCATAAAATACACGCATGTTTAATTCAAAATCAAGCATCGTAACATTTGCAATGCTAATTTCCCAGCCCCCAGTAAGAAGACAAATGAAAGCTAAACAAGCAAGTGTGCAATCCTATGGTGTGACAAGTTCCACAGCGCGGCGCATCTTGCAGTCGTTGGAGAAGATGTCAAGTCCTTTGGCGGTAAATGGCACTCCTTTTAATGTTTTTTTACATGTGTTTGAAAAACAGTAAATGTGCCAGTATAGGATGAAGACCTTCCTTATGTAGTGTCCAGTTTGATTTATTGCACTGTTTTTTCAACAGGATGCTAAAAGGATTCCGTCTTCTGTTTCTAGTCCACTGTCTTCTGTAAGTTGATCACAAAACCCCTACGTTTTTGTTGGATGGAACCCTCTCTTAGGAAAAAAATCGTCCTCTAATATTTAGGCTTTTTTTCCCCCCTTAGCCTGTGGACAGGAGTGTGCTGAATATTACTAGCTTCCAATCCAAACGAAAACAGGTAAGAATGAGTAACATTTTAAGCTGAGACAGATAACTTTCTATGCTTTATAGCTTTTAGAAGAAATGTCACAAACCTCAATGACAGCATGCACATGAATTCAAGTTAATATTAGCATTATGTGAATCGTAGCTGTCTTGGCTGTGTGGAAATTGCTAAAAATGTCTTTTCTACCCACACTAGATGAAGGACTGTGAAGATTACTCAGGTTAAGAATTACATTATCTTTATGTGATGGTGTCTTGCTATGTCAATCAGGACCAGCTTCTCTAAAACACACAAAGTAGTTTTATCTTGTTCTGCAACTCGGGGTTAAGTTTCAAGTTAATCTGTTCAGGAAAGCTTTCTCTTGCAGAAATGATCAGAAATAGGAAAATACTGATTGAGTGATCATACAGACCTTGTGCAGATTTCCATGTTAATTTTGAGCAGAAAATAATACTTACAGTTTTTTATTACTGCTCAAAGTAAGGAGAAGGAAAATTGTTAAATGTTGTCACTTCTGTAACCTTATGTTCCTAAATACCTGTTTGGAGGTAGCAGTGAATTGGTGATAATGCTGTGGTAAATCATTATTTCTTTCATTTTTGTTGAAAAAATTAAAACTAGTAATGTTTTTTCATCACTTTAGTTTGGGCTATCATTGAGGTTATTAAATTGTAAAACCCACAAAAGGCCACTTTAAGATCAGGCAACCGAAGGAAAAAAGTGTGGTTTTTCTTCCATGTAAACTCATCTGCGGTTTTAATGAGAAAATGGACAGAGTGTCTCAAGAAGTTTCTATGCAAATCCCTTGATTAGAAATATAATTAATTTTACAGTCAATTCAGCGTTTAAAAATATCTTGGATTTCCTGTGCCATCTTTTGCCATATGCTAAATTACAAGAATGTTGACAAGTAGAGCCTATAATTTCTTTACCATAAATATTATCCAAATAATTGAAAACAAAGCTGGTATGGATTCTTAGTTAAATTGTGGAACTACACCTGTGATGAGGCATTAAGAAAGATCTACCAGATTTGCAGCATAGAGCCTGACGTCAGTCAGAAAGCGAATGTTGCACACAGCTGTCACTGAGTAAAAGTAGAGAAATTGTCTATTCATAATACTAGAATTCATAAAGTTTGGCAGGGGAAGGATAGCCCTTGATGAGAAGGGGAGGAGAGGGTTGTGGGTGCCAAGGAGAGGGTTGTGTGTTTTCCTGCTAAAGCCAAATGTATGGTTGACAGAACACTTGAGCACTCAGACAAAACTTCTGCAGGTATTTTTTATTGTATTTTCTTATTTCAAGGATCTGCACGAAACAGAATAGCTCTTAGTGTATTAAACATCTAACTGGGTGACTTTTTTTTTGTCATTGAACATACCTGTCTCACTGATTTGATACCTTTCTACGATAAGGTGACCTGCCTAGTGGGTGAAGGGAAGGTGGTGGATGTAGTTTTCTGGATTTTTAGTAAGGCTTTTAATGCTGTCCCTCACAGCATCCTTCCGGACAACTTGTCCAACTGTAGGATGAGCAGGTACATGGTGTGCTGGGTGAAGAACTGGCCAAATGGCAGGGTGCAAAGGGTTGTAGTGAATGGGGCTACATCTGGCTGGCGACTGGTCACCAGTGGTGTTCCTCAGGGCTCAATTCTAGGGCCAGTCCTATTCAATATTTTTATCAGTGATCTGGAGGCAGGAGTTGAATGCACCATTAGCAAGTTTGCTGATGATATCAACTGGGAGGTCCTGTTGACTCTCTTGAGGGAGAAGAGGCCTTGCAGAGAGACCTTGATAAATTGAAGCATTGGGTAATCATCAGTGGCATGAAATCAAACAAGAACAAATGTCAGATATTCATCAATGACATAGACAGTGGGATCGAGTGCACCCTCAGCAGGTTTGCAGACGACACCAAGCTGAGTAGTGCAGTTGACATGCCTGAGGGACTGGATGCTGTCTAGAGGGACCTGGACAAGCTCGAAAAGTGGGCCCATGTGAACCTCATGAGGTTCAACAAGGCCAAGTGCAAGGTCCTGCACCTGGGTCAGGGCAACCCCCGGTATCAGTACAGGCTGGAGGATGAAGGGATTGTGAGAGCAGCCCTGCCGAGAAGGACTTGGGAGTACTGGTGGATGAAGAGCTGGGCATGAGCCGACAATGTGCGCTTGCAGCCCAGAAAGCCAACCATATCCTGGGCTGCATAACAAGAAACATGGCCAGAAGGTGGAGGGAGGCGATTCTGCCCCTCTACTCCGCTCTCGTGAAACCTCACCTGGAATACTGTGTCCAGCTCTGGAGTCCTCAGCCCAGGAAAGACATGGACCTGTTGGAGCGGGTCCAGAGGAGGGCCACAAAAATGATCAGAGGGATGGAACACCTCTCCTAAGAGGAAAGGCTGTGAGAGATGGGGTTGTTCAGCCTGGAGAAGGCTCTGGGGAGACCTTACTGCAGCCTTTCAATACTTGAAGGGGGCTTGTAAGAAGGATGGGGACAGACTTATTAGTAGGGCCTGTTGCAATAGGACAAGGGGTAACGTAAGAAGGACATTGACCTGTTGGAGCGAATCCAAAGGAGGGCCACGAAGATGATCAGGGGGCTGGAGCACCTCTCCTATGAAGACAGGCTGAGGGAGTTGGGGTTGTTCAGCCTGGAGAAGAGAAGGCTCTGGGGAGACCTTATAGCAATGTTCCAGTACTTAAAGGGGGCCTACAGGAAAGATGGGGAGTGACTCTTTATCAGGGAGTGTAGTGATAGGAGGAGGGGTAATGGTTTTAGATTAGATTTTAGGAAGAAATTCTTTACAGTGAGGGTGGTTAAACACTGGAACAGGTTGCCCAGAGAGGTGGTAGATGCCCCATCCCTGGAGGTGTTCAAGGCCAGGTTGGATGGGGCTTTGAGCAACCTGGTCTAGTGGAAGGTGTCCCAGCCCATGGCAGGAGGGTTGATTTTTAAGGTCCCTTCCAAGTAAAACCATTCTATGATTCTGTGATGATTCTACGAAGGGGTAATGGTTTTAAACTAAAAGAGGGTAGATTTAGACTAGATAGAAGGAAGACATTTTTTTACTATGAGGGTGGTGAGACACTGGAACAGGTTGCCCAGAGAGGTGGTAGATGCACCATCCCTGGAAACATTCAAAGTCAGGTTGGACGGGGCTCTGAGCAACCTGATCTAGTTGAAGATGTCCCTGCTCATTGCAGGGGGGTTGGACTAGCTGACCTTTTAAGGTCCTTTCCAAGCCAAACCATTCTATCATTCTGTACCTGGGATGGAGTAACGCTGGGCAAAAGTTATAAATTGGGAGAGGAGTGGCTGGAGAGCAGCCCTGCAGAAAGGGATCTGGGGATGCTGGTCAACAGCAGGCTCAATATGAGTTGGTAGTGTGCCCTGGCAGCCAAGACAGCAGACTGCATCCTGGGGTGCGTCAAACACAGCATAACCAGGCAGTCAAAAGAGGTGATTATCCTGCTGTGTTTAGCATTGGTGCGGCCTTGCCTTGAGTTCTGCATGCAGTTCTGGGCCCTACAATTTAAGAAGGATGTGAAGGTCCTTGAATGTGTCCAGAGGAGGGCAACAGAGCTGGGAGGAATGTCCTGGGAAAAGTGGCTGAGAATACTGGGTTTGTCTAGTTTGGAGAGAAGGAGGCTGAAGGGTGACCTTGTCACTCTCTCAAGCTTCCTGAGGAGTGGAAGTGGAGAAGGAGGTGCACATCTCTTCTCCCAGGGATCCAGTCCTAGGACGCATGGCTCAAAGCTACATCAGTCAGGGAAGGTTCAGACTTGACTTTAGGAAGCATTTCTTTACCACATGGGTGGTCAAACCCTGGAACAGGCTATCTAGAGAGGTGGTCGATGCCCCAAGCCTGTCAGTGTGTAAGAGGCATTTGGATAATGCCCTTAATATCATGCTCTATCTTCTGGTCAGCCCTGAAGTGGTCAGGCAGTTGGACTAGATGATTGTTGTAGGTCCCTTCCAACTCAACTATTCCAGTTCTGTTCTGTTTACATTTGAAAACAGCAATGGACCATCCTTCATGCAGAACGCATTTGTGAACCTAAAAAACCCACATTTTACTCAAGATTTCAAAATGAGTGTAATAATTTTTAGAAAGAAGTACTTTTATTCACTTTATAGATACTACAGCATGACTTTTATTACCAAGAGTTGGGAGATACTGTGAAATTAAAGCTGCATTGTAAACGTAGTTTTCTGTTGATACTAATTTAAATAATAGCATGCATCCTAAGTCTGATTCTTCTGCTCCTTAAGACTGCAGATGGAGCCTTTGGTAAATCTTGTAGCCTTTTAGTGTCTTTTTTGTTTCACGATTTAGTTAAGTCAGTTTTGCAGAATGTACAGTGCTTTCTGTTAAAAATTAACTCTTGTCTGTGAAAATGCTTTGACAAGGAAAGTCAAACCGGTACTTTTAAGTGCATCTAATGCAAATCTGAAACATTGAAACATATTTTAATGAATAAGGCTATTTTTAAATTATTTTACAGCTTTTTTCTTTTTTGAAATTGTAACGTCAAAATAGGAAAATGTAGGAAAAATGAAACCCAGAAGCCTGTATAATTAGCTGTTTAACACTTTGAATGTTAAATTAATGGATTAAGACATTAAAAAATAAAAATCACAGTGTGGGCAGAGGAGAGGAAAAGATGGGATGAGTTATTCTGATATTATTAACATGAATTATTTTGTCTATGAAGTTAACTGCCAAATTTTGAAGTAGGATTGAGTCAGACTTCTGCTACTTCTGTAGCTTTTTGGATTTCGTAACTGGTTTTCTAGTGATCTCCCTCCGCAAGCTAAATGCTTTCAACGCTTCCAAATTATTTTCACTGGGTGCTGAGACTGATGGGAAGCTTATAGTTCTGTTACTTTTTTCATCAGTGAATGCTGTGGTAATTTGGGTGGGTTCAAGGATAAATTGATTGCTGCTTCCCTTTCAAAGATGGAATCGCAGCATCCACCTGTCCAGAAACTGGTGACACCAAAGGCAATCTCTCTCTCAGTGAGTCGGACCCAGTATTTTAAACCATCTCTGACTCCAGCTACTGATTCCAGCAAAATTCAACAGAGGGTAGATATAAAGCACAAAGTAAGTAAATTTTCTGGTCCTTATCTGCCTGCTTTTTACAAGCTTGGAATGTCTCTAACCAATTATTCTACTAAGGTGCTCTTTCTTGGCAAAGAGTATCAATAGTATGTTTGAGGTAAGCATTAATACATTGGGAACCATTGTGAAAGAGGTACTTTGAGGTTTTATGGATTTAATTGTATTTTTTGAACAATAAGTTGGCTGGTGGTTATTTTCAGCACATGATGATGTGCCATTTGGTCAGGCTGTTCTCAGTGAAAGAATGTTAAAATACAGAAACAACATTTTCCTTTTCATGTCCTCCTGTACACAAAAGCTCTTGCTGATGGAACAGGCTGATGTTGTGTATAAACTCTTTCAGGTGAGCTATGGGCTCCGAGTGAGATTTCTGGCAATAAGCTTTATTACCCATTCTGATCATTTTGGCGTAGCTGGAGTCCCTGATAAACTTTCCTTAAAACAACATTGGCATCTCTTTCAGAAAAAAAACCCACCCATGGTTCCAATATCAATCTGAATGTAAAAATGACCAGGTGTTAAATCTATGGGCTTTTAGGCCAGAGTTCAAAGTGGATAGTCATAGTGGTTAGGGAACAAGCTTAAGTAGACGAGGTATATTTAGTGGTATAAATAAAAAAAGCCAACACAAAACATAAGTGGTTGTTTGTCTTTGCTTTGTGTATAGTATATAAATGCATTCAGATAAACCTTGAAATAAATGAAACTTAACTTGCAGGGCATGAGAGAGAAGAGTTTTCCTGCAGAACAACGAGTAAAACCATCTGAAAGGTATGACAAATCTATTAATTTATAACATTTGAAAGAAGAAAGCTCTCTTATTTTTCACTACAGTCTGCATATGTGTCTTCTTTTGGAAGGCCAGTATCAGTTCTTGGTAACCGGAATGGAAAATACAGTGAAAAAGTGTATTATGAGAGAGTTTAACAGTTTGTGCATCTTGATATTCATCAGGGGGCCAGCTATTAGTTGCAGCTCTTTATTTAATTGCTTAGAGTCTGAAAGCTTTTTCCTAAAGGAATTATTCTTCCTGAAAGATTCTTTATAAGGTGAAGTGGCTTACAGTTCAGGAGTATATTTAGTTTTTAATTTTTTTGAAAAAAGCAAAAACCTGGAGGAAGATCATTTTTTAATGCTCTGTTCATGGAGAAGTCACTTGTCTGCGCTGTGAGTTTGCATGAAAAACAGCAGCCCTTTAGAATCATCTGAGGCCAAATGCCAACTTGTCTCTAAACCACAAAATTCCAGGAGGGTTAATAATTGTATTTTTTCTTGGGGAGATTGTCTTGTGTTACACTGCTTGCTTGGTTTAGGTGGAATGACTTCACCTCCAGATAATATTGATGGCTCTCCCATCTGGGTCACTAGTCTTTTGGGTAATACTTGAATTAAGACACTTTGTGTTCAAAGGATACCTTTTTTGGAGGATTCATCCTTTTCAAAGAACAGTAGCAAGGAATAGTATTTTGCTGTCTCTGTGTTCATCTTCCAAGCAATTCTTATGTTGCCTTGGGCATCCTTTGGCTTGGAAAAAAAGAACCCAAAACCAACCCTTTGTTTTGGCATCTAATAGTTTGTCTTCACAGGAGTCACCTTTTCAGGGGTGTAACAGACTGGCTCTAAGGTTTTTTGGCATAGATGCAAACAGATGTTAGGTTTTAATTGTGGGTTTTCAAAGTGTTATAAATTTTCTTTAGTAGAACTCTTTTCTTCTGCATGTAGGAAGGAGATCCAGAAAACTGACTTTTATTTGGTTCACAAGTTTTACTGCTATGTTCTACTTTTGTCTGTAGAGTAGACAGTCCTTTCTTAAAAATTCTTTTATAAAGCCAGTCTCTGTTGGGTGCCATGTTCCGGAGCCGGAACATAACACTGATAATAAGGGGCAGCTGGACAGAGTCCCTTTGCGCAGTTAACCTGCAGTACTTTGGTACATCTCTGTTCAGCCTTCCAAGGCTATTTAGTTTTTAAACCTGGGTCAGAATGATAGATTGGACTTAAACTGTCTTTGCCTCTTAGAAGCTGACAGGTTGTAAAAGAAAAGAGGAATATGGGCTATTACAGGCAGTCTGTAATTGAATAAAGCTCTATTTTGACATAAGATTTTTTTTTCAGAATTCAAATTGATTGTCAGTTTGGATTAGAGAAAAGTTTGAGCATATGGCCTTAAGGATCTGGCTTTCTCTCAGTGGTTACAGTGCTAAGCAGTCTGTTTGCAAGTATCTGACAGGTTTAGACCAATTCTCTTCCTCAGTCTTCTGGAAACTTGACCTGGTGTCTTCCAGTGTGAACAAATGTACTTTTGTAATGACTGACTGCTTGGCTGCAGGATAAGCTTTGATATGGTAATTTTTTTTCCAGGGATACTTCATTTTGATGTCATACTGCTTTTTATTGTCGTTATTCCCTAGTTCACTATTGTGTCGAGGCATGGTGTGTTTTTTTTGGGGGGGGGGGTGTTTGGTTGTTTGAGGTTTTTTGTGGTTTTTTTCTTGTTCTTGAATTAGGAAATCTTGCTGGTTTAGATCTAGGCTTTTGTAATGAACAGAGAAATGGCTTTGTATGCTTTACAAAAGGGATCTGTATTCATGTCTGAAAAGACTTCTGGAATGTTGGCACACCCAAACACCTCTGCTGCTTCTGCTGATGGCCCCAGGAAAGCCAGAGCTGCTTCTGAAGCTTTTGTTGTATTATCTTGCCACACAAGTTTAAGCCTCTCTATTCCATAAGAGCTGTTGGCAGCATTTCATGTGCACACACACATGCGCGCGCTCACTCTCTCTTTTCATATATATTTTTAGTTGTTCTTTTAGATCCCTACAAAGATACATGCTCATCACAGAGTCAGAGAACTGGCAGTCAAAATTTCCACTGTCTGGACTATTAAAAGGGAACATCAGAAAATAACAGTCTAAATCAGTTGTTCTATTTCAGGTCTTCTGGCTTAGTCATCATTCCTTTATGGATGTTGTGACTGTTTCTTATATATGTCCTTCCCATTGCTGCTCTTATTAATGCAGCTTTTGTTGTTTTTAACATGAGATATTTACCAGCATTTAGCAACTTGTGAAACAAGTTTTCTGATTCCAATTAGAAGGTGTCAGTTCTAGGACTAATAGTGGCTATAAATAGCTTGAAACAATTAGTTGATAAGTTGACTTTTTTATTTTTCCTTTTCTTTTTTCTTCTTTTATTCCCCCCCCCTTCCTCAACTTATGTATTGTTTTTCTGTGCCAGCAATTTGACCTACCCTAAATTCGGTACTCCTGCATCCAATGGTCTGTCTTCAGGAGGAGTGGGTGGTGGCGGCAAGATGAGAAGGGAAAGAGGAGTACACTATGTATCAAAACCTGGACAAGAGCAACAGGTAAGGGTCTCGGGTTAATTGGTGTCGCTGAGATTACTGAAGTAACTAGCTAAGTATACAAGTTTTATAGCCTCATAGTAATTTATAATAATGCATTTCAGTTTTGTGGGTTTTTTGCTGTGGGTTTCAGGGCAGGCTCCAATTTATTTATGTGTTTAAGTGCCTCAATTTTAGTTTTATATTTTTGAAATCGTTAGTTATGTTATCTTGGAGATGCTTCATACTATGAAGTTTCTCTTTAGCAGTTGAATGAACGAATTTTGGTGGAGGTTTGTAGAGGTTTTTATAAAGGAATGATGTTTGAAACAAGTGCCAAGTAAGTAAACCAAGTTTATTTAATTTGTTATTTCATATTTAAGTCATGTAGAAAGATATAGGCCAAGAGTCTGAAGCAGAAGACAGCGTTCTGCATGTCTGCTAATGATCATTCGCAATTTTTGGCGCTTAATCAAACTCATTGGGAAAGGGTTTTTTTCTTGTTTTAATGGGAAAAGTCCATTTAATAAAACTGTGGTCATGACTATCCCAGAGATTATTTTTCTGATTGGATGTTATGTAAGCTGCCTACTACTGGATCTTAAATATAAAAATTTTAAATCAGTCTTCCAGCTTATGCAAAATGAAGAAATAATAAATACTGGATAATGTTTCTATAATACAAATGGTCTGAATACCAAGGTCCAATAGACACTTCAAATCGAAACTGTGAAATAGGATACATTAAATTTCTGTAGTACCAACTCACACCTCTGCTTAGTCACTTCTGGGTAGATCTTGGTACTACTGTGCAAATTGTGATTAGATTGGCTAGTGCCGTTTAAGCCCCAACTAATCTAATTGTGGTAGTAAAATAGTTTAAAAGGCACGGATAAGACCAGAAGTTTTTAAGGTACACTGGTTTTTGAGTTTTAAATTTACATCCTGATCCATGATATAGACTAAATTTACCAGAGTACGATCTTCTGTGCTGCTGGTCAGGCTTTCTTTTTTGGCACGTTGTGCTTTGGTTTGGTTTGGGGTTTTTGGTACTCTAAGGAACCCACATACTTTAAACATTATCTTTTTCCCAGTTCACTGCAGTAGTGTCTTCAGAAACTTTGGCAACTGTCCTGCCTAATTTTGTAAGAGGAACACTTTCCCAATTTGTCTTGAGAGTGTACTCTTGATTGAAGGGATGAGAGGATACATAGAAAGGATGATGTTTCTCTAGACCTTTAATAACTAAAGTACAGAAAACAAAAATAAATCTGATCTGTGCCTCTCTGTTCTGCACAGGTAACAATTTTGAGCTAACTTTCAGTATTCTTACTGGGCAGGTGGTAAATGTAGTATCACATGGAAACAGGCCTGGCATAAATTAAAATGACCTGGCAGACTGAGGTGGGGAGGTTGGGATTCCTTTTGAAAACTTGCTTTGTCTCAATCTATAGATATCTCTGTTAAATTTAACTGAAGAAATTAAGGATGGGACAGTAGGAAACTAGTCGTACATCTTGTAAATGAGAAAACCTAAAATTCACTACTTTTTAAAGGAAGAGAAAAATTAAAATTTACAACAATTAAAATTTACACCTAGGAGGTGGAGGAACCAGTACTACCGAAAGTACCCCTACCCCTCAGTACTGCATCGCTGCCTTCGTTCACCTTTAGTTTTCTTGCCAGTAGTACTGTCTCATCATCACCAAGCACTGTTTCAACAGCAGTGATGAACAAGGTAAGTCTTTGTTGTATATCGTGAATATGTTTTTAGGATGACTATAGGTCTGCTTTGTTGCATATTAACATGGTGCTCACAGAACTGACCAACATTAGTTTGTATCCTGTGGAGTAAATCAGCATTGTATTCCAATTTGGAGATGAGGGGAGGTGAAGGTTTTGATTCAGCCTCTGTCCATCTTACGTGTTGCAAACTTCTGGTTAACATAATTGTATAACTGCTTCAAATGCTATGGAAATTTTCTTGGGATTTTATGCCAAGTCAAGTTACTAAATTAGAGGTAGCATTAATGATCATATAAGCCTAGTGTAGAATATCAGCCCAGGGTACAATAATTGGAATATTATTGCAGTAAAATAAACATTCATCTGTTCCAGAGTACTTGAAATATTTTTCTGTGTTTTGAAGCAGTTGTTTGCTTTAACATGTTGAGGTATTTGCTGAAGCTCTGACTACAACTGAGCTGAGTTAAAGGTTCTTAAGCTGCCTGGTCTGCTTTTCCATATATTTAATATATTTAGATCTAAGTCGCTTCTCAGTTTTTTCTCTTGGTTTATGGCATTTGGTTTTAATGATACTATATGCTCACTTGCAAGGTTCATTTTCTTTTATTATAACTCTCATCTGTGGATTAGAAATAAATATCAAACATCAGATTTCCCAACTTCACTACAGAACATCTGTTAGACAGTGAATTCAGGTAGCTGCTATTGTTTCACCAGGGTGTTTTTCTTTTAGATACAAACCTTAATTATTTTGAAAATACAGGTACAACCAGCAAGTAATGTTGGCAGTCCTGTGTTCAGATTTTCATCTCCAATCGTGAAATCTACTGAGGCGGAAGTGCTACCTCCGTTGTCTGTAAGTAAAGTAAATAAAGCTCAACCTGTTCTCAAGCCTTTAGTAGAATATTGCAGAATAAAGCAGAATTTGCCCTGGTAATCGGAAAACAAATATATAAATTTCTGGCTTATAATTTGTCATCCAGCATTATACCAGAAGTTTGAAGACTGGCTTTCAGATTTTTATTTCTGTTTGAAATTTGATTAAAGTTTCTTTAGTTTCAGAATCTGAAAAATCTCTCTTTTTCATAGCAGATTGGGTTTACATTTAGTGTTCCTGTTGTAAAATCAGCAGAACTTTCTGGATCCAGTGATACACCAGTGACATCCTTACTTACTCTAGGTAACAGAAATTTTAGCATTTCAGATCTGAAGTGCTGATTTTTTTTTTTTTTTGTAATATTAAATAGGAAATCTGTCCTTTCTGAGCGTATTAGCAATTCCAAGCAAAGTGTGTTTTCTGTGACAGATCTGCCTCTAACCAAATTGTAATTATAAACTGTTGTAAACAAGGTAGAATTCTGAAGATTCTTATATAAGAAGCATGAGAGTTGGAAATTGTTTCTAGCAAGTGTGAATATATTTTAAGTGGATTTCTTTGTGAAGGGTGTTTTTTATGTTGTTTTTGAAGATACTGCCACCGTAAACAGCACCAGCAATAAGAAGGAAGAAAAAGAAGAATACGTTGGCCCCTTGAAACCTGTGAAGGTCTTAAAGGAAGGAAGTGTGTTAGACATTCTAAAAAGTCCTGGTGAGATAATGAACTCCTTTTTAAAAGTTATTGCAAAAAATATGCTAGCATATAACTACATTGATTTTTTTAAAAACCACCACCACAACAAAAATTCCACTTTGTCGTGGTTAATGCAATATTAGCTATAAATACAAACATAAGAGACCATTACGTTAAACACTGTGCCTGTTAGGGTGGATCTCCCCTTCTATTCTAAGTGGCTTTTATTGCTGAAGGGAAAACTGCAACTTCAGACCAGATGCATTCCTTCTCCTTTATGTGTTATGATGTAATTTTAAATGAAGTATAAAGAGAATTAATCAAATTATCAGTGTTTCATTTTAAATAAATAAAATTTATGGAATTGGAAAGGTGTGTTTGTAAAATGCTTTACAAACATTCCTCTCTAACTTTCACCATCTCTGGAAATAAGAATAGTAAAGGCAGTTTCATTCCTAAAGGTATTTCAAAAGCTGCAAATCTTTTGGCCTTAAGTGATAACAGTTACTATGGATCCAAATGCAAATTTTAAGTAGAAGCGGGCTGTTTCACTTTAAAAACCCTTTTCTAATTTCTATTTTTAAGCTATTGCAGTTGTTTTTACCTGTTCAATAAAGTGTGTGTGTGTAGATGATGCTTTTTGTTTTTTTAAAAAAAGGACTTTATTGAATTTTATCTCCTCCCATAAGCCTTCAGTTGCATCAGGCCTTTTTTTTTTTAAGTGACAAATCTATATACTTAAGACAGCACGCTTTTACATTGGAATGAGCTAAGTGAGAGAAAATACATTGTGTGTTTTGTTCAAGGAAAGACCTATGAGTGAAGTGACATTTTCTTTATCAGTTTAAGAGAAGCAGGTTCTAAAGCCACACTGTTTGAAGACTCCACTTCTGATGTAAAAAAAAAAAACAACCCAACCCCAAAGTAGCATAATACTAAAAAAAATAAACTCTTCAGTTTATCTTTGTAAGTAATGTGTGCTGCTATTTAGGATGTAGTGCTGTAGCATTGTCTTTAGTATTTCCATATTGGTGGTTTTTGTTTTCTGTTAAAACTGGCACCTTTAAATAAGGAGTTGGCCTGTGTCCAGTGCATTTTGCACAAAGATTATAGATAACAATTGTTTTGTTGCCTTAGTTTTTACTACTTAATTAATACTCAGTATCTGTGGGGAAATAGCATGTGGATTGCTGCTCCAAGTATCAACTGCTGCACAGCTACTAAAGTAAATGTGAGTCATCTGCTATGGCAGAAACAGCTTTAGAAATTTGATTCGATTGGGCATGGTGTCGTAAAATGAAATTGGATTATTTCTAGTCCATGACAGACAGACAGCTTTCAGTACTGTTTGTTCACGCTTGTGTCTACCAGTGAAGATTTGTATTTAAAACTTCCTTGGAAATGAAGAGTTAAATCAAGCTTTAAATAAATGTTCTGTTGTGTCCCAGTGCAGCATATGAAATTTCATCCCTTTAGATAAGATTTCCAGGGACTTCCTCTTGCAGTTAGTCGGAATGTATAGTTGTAACCATTGGCACTTTGTTTAAATTGATGCTGTCTAATATAAGTAACTTATGTGTAGTGAGGGTTACTGCTTTATCAGTAAGATCTCTTCCTGTTTTGTTTTGTTTTTTTCCTAGGCTTTATGTCTGTGAAAACACTCTCCTTTACATCTGCACAGCCTGTTACAAGCACAGTGGTCTATACAAGGCCTGCAATAAGTAGTTTTTCTGCAGGCAAAGACACCTCTAAACAAGCATCTTCATTTTGGCAGTCTGACACATGTGACCCATGTCTGCAAAACAAAACCACAGATGGCAAGTGTGTAACATGTCAAGCTGCTAAAGTGACAACAGTTGAGAGTACGAAAGAGACGATAAGCTTAAGTCAATGTGTCACCTCTAAGGCAGCCATCCCTACAGCCGGAACACTGGGCTTTGAAGACAAATTTAAAACAGCACCCAACACATGGGATTGTGATACCTGTCTGGTCCAGAACAAACCTGAAGCTACAAAATGTATAGCCTGTGAGACACCAAAGCCTGGAACAGGAGTAATGCCTGCTCTGACATTGCCAGTGGTCACAGACAGCTCGGTGACAGTGACATCCTCCTCCAGCAGCACTGACACGACAGTCACTCTGGGGTTTGGAGACAAATTTAAGAAGCCAAAAGGCTCTTGGGACTGTGCAGTGTGCCTTGTATTAAATAAGGCAGAAGACAACAAATGTGTAGCTTGTCAGTCTGAGAAACCAGGTGTGTTCTTCTCTTTTCTGTTGTTTCAATCTCAGCCTCTGTGCATTCTTTACAGAATAACATTCGTTGTGTATAAAAAATATTTTCAGCAGCATGGCTGTATGCCAGACAGGATGGATTAGTGCCTGTCTGCAGGAATGGTTACAGGAACTTTTGAGGTCTCAGCCCATATTCCAGCCTGTCACATGAATTGAACTGATTGTGAAATGTTTTAGTACAGAGCTGAATTGAAGCAAATATATCCTGCTTTGCAGCTGGTGAGGAAAGATGACCAAACTGAATGCCTTAATTAACTTAAAACCAATTTACCTATTTTAATTGGGGAAAAATGTGAGCTCCATAGAAAGAGTTAAAAATTACTGGGTTTTTTCCTGTTCAAAACATAAGTAGAAACGACATTTACAGAACACGGCCAAAAATGTCTCCACTCAGCATTTGTGTGTAATTGAGCAGACGTATGAAGCCAGATTTCAAGATAGTGTAGTCTTTAGTCATCTTAAGCTAAAACAAAACCGTATGTTCAGCTACGCCTATGAAGGCCGGTGGTAGCCTTCCAGAATCTGGGTGACCTTGTTCTGGAAGGTCAGGGTCCTTACAAACCTTGGGGAAGTGGGCGTCGTCTTCAGTGCAGGGCTGGGTTGTTTCCCTTTATATGTGACTGTAATTGATTCTGAGTGTGGTGAGTGTATTGTTTTTGAAGCACAAATAATTATTTTAGTGTTAATTTTCATTGGCTCAACATCATTCACTATACTATTATGGCAAAAAACACCTTTGCAAATATATCCTGGTGGGGGCGGGGGGAATCCAAGATGGACTAGATTGTGCTTTTGTAATCTTCCTGTACAGTAAGAGTGAAATTTGTTGAGATAAAATACTGCATTTTAGAGGGAGCTTATTCTCATGGACTTTCAGCTTCTGAGTGATCAGCTGGCACTTTTGTCTGAGACTTTAGCCATTGCAAGGAGGAATTTTGGAAATGTGAGAGGTCTGCCATGACCATCATGGTACAGAGAATTGCACAGTTACATTACATCTCCCAAGGGGAAGAGCGAGGCAAGTAAAATGGGAGGACAAAAATTCTCTGGATGTGCTTTGAAAGGGAAGACCCATTCCTGTCTTCATTGTTTTGAATTTGAGAAATTATATTCTGCCTCCTTACATGCTACCCTCAGTAGTTTAAAACTGTAGGTGAACATGACAACTATGTGATGCTTTTGTGCCTTCTGGATGTCCACTTCAGTCCTCACAGTTACGGAGCTGAAGTTTTCTGTTGGGATGCAGCATCAAGTTGCATCTTTTCCTTTACTGGGGAGAAAAATCAGAAGGGAAGCATTGTCTTTCGGGCCTCTTTATGGAGATTTCTGCTGCTATTGAAGACAGTGTAGCTTGTGTAGTGAGCACAGAGTTGTGGGTTTGGAAGCTTTGAGTGCCTCTTTGTCACGCTGTAGTTTTGAACCTGTCTGTCTTTGGGATTTGGTGATGAATCATTCTGGTAAATTCTCAGCCTCGCATCACTTGACAGTGATCATTAACTTAAGTGGTGCTAACTTTGACTACCATGTCACCAGAAATTCTTTTAGTAGTTTTAGTTGAGTACAGTACCTTTAATTTACACTGAAATAGGCTGTGTTGCTGTATTGTGTGACCTGCAGTTGCTGTTTAAACATCATTGGTTCAATTTGTGCTTAAAATCATATATAGATTATAAAGAAGAATCTAGGTGTTTCTGTTGTTTACATTCTCAGATTGAGCTTCACTGAAGTTAACTTGTAGTTTGATGGTTTTTTACTGTTAAACTTGTCCGCTTTGTAATTTGGTGAGCATTTAAGAGTTTCTTAAAAAGTTCGTGTTCATTTAAGCAGGATGATTAACTTTCTTGCTTATTTCTCAGGGAGTTCAGTGCCTGTGACCAGCAGCAGTGTTTCTGCATTTTCTGCTTCTTCAGGAGGATTTCTGGATTTAGACAAATTCAAGAAGCCTGAAGGAAGCTGGGATTGTGAGGTCTGCTTGGTCCAAAACAAAGCAGAAGCCACAAAATGTGTAGCCTGTGAAAGTGCAAAGCCAGGCACCAAAGCAGAGCTCAAAGGTAATACTTAATGAGAAGAACAAGGGTATGCATTCTCCAATTTATTTTTTCTTTTGTGTTTTGGGTTTTTTTAAGTACAGTTATTTTTACCTTGAGGTATTGCAAAATTGTTTATTTTCCCCCTAGGAATATTGCTTAAGTAAGGTAATGTGCCTATGTTTCCACACCCTTTCCCCAGAAAAAGATTATGCTTTTTAGAGAAAAGCTTGTGTTAATGACATAGCTGTTCTTTACAAGCCTCACATGTTGTTCCTTTGGAGTTTAGACTAAAAAGCATAATCTTTCAAAGAAGCTAGCACCATACTTTTCTAAGCCAGGTGGTGGATAGAAGAATACCATTGCAAAAAGGTGTATGTAGAGAGGAAGTGTGGAGTTTTACTGTTTTTGCAGTTTGGGGCTTTTTTTAAAGAATTCTGACTATGGGAAGTTCAGGTCTAGAATCCCAGCCTACATGTATTACATCATGTATTGCAGACTTAACATTATTACTTGTTTCTGCAGGTTTTGGTACTCCTACTGTGTCCACAAATGCTGCAATGCCATCATTTACATTTGGTGTCCAGTCATCCTCTTCTGAGTCTTCTCATACATTAGGTAGCACAGGAAACTTTAAATTCGGAGAACAAGGGAGCTTCAAGTTTGGCATTGCATCTGAATCTGCGTCCTCCAACACTGTGACTGGGGGGTTTAAGTTTCCTACTAGTTCAGGAGACTTCAAATTTGGAGTTTCTTCCTCAGACTCTAAATCAGAAGACAGTAAAGAAGAAGGTAAAAGTAACAGTTTTACTTTTGGACTTCCATCTACAAGCAGTCAGGCGCCTTCAACATTTCAGTTTGGGACAGCAAGCCTGGGACAGCAGGAAAAGAAAGAGGAAACAGTTTTGGGAGGCTTTGGTTTTGGCACGAGTTCTACTTCTTCCGTAGCTACCAATGAGAATAAAAACGGAGTCAGTGGCTTCACTTTTGGAACTGTGGCAGAAAAGGAGGTAGCATCACCTGCTCTTGCATTTAAGAAGCCAGATGAGAAAAAGGATGAAACTCTTTCAACAAAGGGAGGCTTCTCTTTTGGCAGTGTGGAGTCTGTGCCTGCCTCACAGTTTGTTTTGGGAAGGACGGAAGAGAAACAGGACTCTGTCACTTCTGCTGCTCCATTAGCATTTGGAAAGAAAGCTGACAATGAAGAGTTAAAGGCACAACCTATCTTTTCAGCTGGGACGGCTGAGCATACCAAAGAGGAGAGCACAGCAAAACCTATATTCAATTTTAGTTTTGTCAAACCATCAGAGAAGGAAACTGAGCAGGCAAAGCCGTCTTTTGCATTTGGGGCACAAACCAGTACTTCAGGTAGATGGAACATCTTTTGTCTTCTCTTGTCTGCTTGTGTCCCTCAAATAATACCTCTGAAACCATACTGGACAAAATCTATGGGATTAGATATATTTATGCTCTAGAGTTTTAGAAGAGGCTTAATTACTACTTGCAGGCTGTCTTTAGTTCTGGTTGTTGGTGTGTAGACAATATGTAGCAAGTCCTTTTTAGATTTCAATGAGTTTTAACACTAGGTTTGGACAAAAAAAAATTGCCACACCTTAAGGAACCTGTATGGCTTCTTGTATGAACACAGAAGTTGCATTGTCTCCATGGTAGCAGCACAGCTGGTGATAAAAATCTGTAGTATGGTGCAGTATAGAGGCCTCATACTAGCATTGTTTTTCATAGTGAAAGGAGATGAGAAAGGGCATGTCTTATTCCCATGTACTTGCAGCTATGCTGCAGGACGTACTGCTGTTTCTCTACTGCTACAAAGGTATAAAAATCACTTCATAGATATTACACAGTTTTGTATTCCTAATTTCTTGAAAGTCTGCAGTGGAGGATTAAAGTTCTTCAGTGGTGATCACTGTGTGGAAAAATTCTGGTTGTTAAATTCCATTTGCATGACTTAGCAACTGTTTTAGAGAACAGAATTAGTTTCTAACTTCTGAAGTGATACAGAAAACGACATCAGTAAGTAACCCTGAATAAAAGCAATATATAGGGTTCTACTGGTTTTAACCACAGTATTCTTAGGTTGAACTGCTGCTGAACAGACAGATTTTTGGAGGATTATGGGCTTTGGGGGAGAAGAGACAGGTCGGTGGGTGGGCAGTTTTGAAGCTGGGGTTTTTTTGTTTGTTCGTTTTTTTACCTGCCAGGTAAAGTGCTGGAGTTTGGTTTAGTCATGGAAATTTGATGAAGCACCTTGTGCAAAAAGGAATTTTAACAAGTGTTCTGAAGAATGGTATAGTCCCTTAAAAATGGCATAGATGAAAACGGGCCACAACTGCTGGGGAAAAAAACATAGTGGGAAATTGAAAACAAGATCACAAATTAATAATGAGAATTAGACCAGCAGCTTAGGGAAAGCTGAAGAATGATTTTAAAAGACAACTCTATTATAAGTGTGTAAACCTGCACTCAATACTGTCTAACAATGGTCTTTAATGGAGGGTTGTTCTCTGTTGCTCCTAAAAGCAGGTCTTGCGGGTGCTTAAGTACAATGAACTTAAGCTTGGAAGACTTAGGCTGGAGGATGGTGAGCTTTGCTTGACTTAAAGCTGTAGGCACAGGGCACACTTTTTGAACAAGCTACAAATGCAAATATATCACTTCTTCAGTACTCCATTGAGAACAAAACTGTTACAGGTGATTGATGTTGATCTGAAATATATTTTTGTTTGAAGAGTTCAGAAGTACTGCTTAATACTGGTTCAGGTAACGACAGCCAATGCTTAGTCTTTGTAACCAATGAAGTTTAGACTGCAGTGGTGTCCTTGTTCTTCACAATTCTTCCATTCCTTTAATTGTGGATGGCAGCCAGCAGCTCATTAATTCCTGGACCTTATGTAAGCGACAGTAGCTGGGATAGTAGTTGAGGTGTCATTCAGGATTGCTCTTTGGATGGTGATTGAAACAGGACTCTGCTTGCTGTATTTTGGCATTTCTGTGGTGGTTTATGTACTGTTCTTCCTTCCAGACCAAGGAGCAGCAAAGCCATCCTTCAGCTTCTTGAGCTCAAGTTCCTCCAGCACGGTCATACCCACCACTTCAGCCAACAGCAGCAGTGTGTTTGGCAGCGCCATCTCTTCCTCAAATCCTCAGCCAGTTCCCACTCCCTTCGTGTTTGGACAACCCAGCAACACTGTGAGCAGCTCTGTTTTCGGCAATTCTGCAGAATCTGCAGCATCTCAGTCATTTGGCTTCTCTCAAGAAAACAAACCAGCAACCACATCTTCCAGCACCGGCACGGCTCTTGCTTCGTTTCTCTTTGGTTCGGGAGCCAGCAGTACCAATGCAGCAAATTCAGGCTTTACCTTTGGAGCCACAACCACATCAAGTTCAACAGGTACCTTTTAAATATAGATGCTCTTCTCATTTTTGCCGTTACATAGTGGACCAAGGAAATATTGTTTCTTGAGTGTTTTACTTCAGAGAATGTGTAGGTCAAATGCATGAAAGTAGAGAAAAATACTGAGTATTTATATTCAACAATATAAATTGGGGCTCGGTTTTTCACAGTCTGGTAAATACAGTTTGGAATGAACTGGCAGCAGAGCTGTTTTATGCAAAGGACAACCCCTTACTGGATTTCAGTTTGTATAGGAACTTTTCACCATGAGAATGATATTTCTTTCTTCTCACTATTGGTCCAGTGTTTACAGTTAGGAGTCAATGAATTACAACTTCCCTGATTTTTCTCTTCCATACCTAAAACTCTCAACTGTTGTAAATAATATCAGTATTTGCAAAATCGTTCCTTCATAAGTATATATAAACACAGTACCACTACTTGCAATTGCTGCTGTTTAAGGATTGGTTTCTACTAATCATTATGGCCACTGTTTGTTAATTTTCTAGCAATTTAGAGAAGACAGAAATAAGAATCTATGGAAGTTTCTTCATGTTTTGTTTCCTCACTGTGTGAATTTAGCAGTATGACACAGGACTAAATCTGCCAAATCATCTGTATTCCTGCTAGCCTAGCAGTATGTTGGAAATAAGATTGAACCTGTGAGGAGGAGATTTCATGTAGTTTGATCTGATTGCTTAACCTTGTGATTCTCAGAAATTAAATTCGCACATTTTTGTGTATCAGAAACAGAGAGAAAACAGTCCTAAAGTATAACAACTAGTAGATCAATTTAACCTGTTACAAATCGGTAACTTTCGTTGTCATTTCGTTAGTAGGCAACACCGTATTTCAAACATCTTCACAAAGGATTTTTTTTTGACACAGAAGCCTGTATTAACTTTTACCGTATATCTGTTCATCTTCTTGGAAAGAAAAACAGTCAGGCATTCCAAGTTATGGTGCAATATAGAGTATTTTCTGTTGTGTGAAGGCTGCTTAAATTGCATGAATAGTGCTGTTTAAAACGTCCCCTTTTGCATAGTAGATCTGTGTATGTTCAGACTCACTGTTCAGTCACCTGTTTTCATTTCGTTATTTCTGCTGGCCATGCAGAACCAAAGCAGCTAAACAAATGAGCTCGTTGTCTGTTGATGCTATGTAGAGAATTACTCCGCTAAACCAAGTTTTTGAGTACAGAGAGATCACTGCAAACTTGATTTGGCCTCCAGAAGTTGGGCAGGGAGGGGTGCAGTTGCTGACAAGAAAGATTCATGCTCTCCTAATCCTAATAAATCCGGAGCTTTATTTTGCATGTTTGAAAAATACAATTTGAGTTAATATTGTGTCATATAAACAGCTTTTAGTAAATACAAATTAAAATATACTATTTGTGGGAATCTGTTTCTAGAACATTAACACAGTAACCTAAGTCTAGACGGCCAATGTGTCTGAGATTTAATTTTGTCTGACTCTTGTAAACATGGCGTTTCTCATCTTACAAGAAAATTCCTTTTATGGCTGACGTAGCATTTGTTCTATATACTCACACAATTAGTTTGAAAATAAGGTGAGTATTCAGCTGCCAGAATTGGGAAACAGGAAGATTTAGAACCTTTGTTTCTAGATTCATCCTTGTGGAGAGGAAAAAACCCCGCATATACTGACATTTCTCTTCTGTTCCCTGAGGGTCGTCCCCTTCGTTTCTGTTTGGCTCTGGGCCTCCAGCACCTGCTGCCGGCCCAGCATTTGGCGCCAGTCAGGCACCAGCATTTGGCCAGAGCCAAGGGTCCAGCCAGCCAAGCGCTCCAAGTTTTGGATCGCTGTCGACAACGTTGTTTTCAGCTGGCACTCAGCCTGCTCCTCCTGCCTTTGGCTCGGTGACGAGCAGTACTCAGCCCTCTGTGTTCGGACAGCAAGCGACCCAACAGCCAGGGTTTGGCTCTGGTACCCCCAGTGCTGGTGAGTGCTGACCATCCTCTTCCCTTTTGGTCTCGAAGGTTGTATTTTTATTTCATTTTTCAAGAAGTGCACCTTAAATGGTATGGAGAAAGAAGACTGCTGCCTTGCGCGCATTTTTAAGTACAAGAATTACCCTCCATAAAAATAATGGGTACAGGGTTAAGTCACTTGCGTCTCACTCCTGACTGTGGAGGATGTGCCATAGGTATGCCAGCTTCACAGTGAGCCTTCTCCACAAGAGAATTAGCAGACATGGAGATTGCAACCCTACCACTAAGTATCGGGGTTTCTTTTCTCGAGACATCTAGTGATTAAAAGGATGTGTTGAAAACCATGGAGTATTCACTGGTAAGATTGTGCAAACCAGAATGGCAGAAGCACTGCAAAATTATTATTTTGGGGATTGTTAGAGTAATTCTTAGTTATCTAACGTCATTAACAGACATTGGCAATTTATTTGGATTGGGGGCTTTGTTGTGTAAGAAAATGGTCAGAATTATTTATACGCATTTATAGGTTAAGACTGTATTTAAACGTCTTTTTACTGATGAAGAACAAAATACCGTGGGAGGGGGGCAGAGAATGATCATTATAATTTAAGTGTAAGAAAGACCTGTTCCACACTAGTAATTATTAAAAAAGAAAAACACACTGCCAGAATAAATGTATTTGATATCATCATGTTAAATACTTAAAGGGAAAAGCATCCTCTTTTCCTCTCAGAAGCTTTACTTCCAGAAGTTTAGCCTCCATTAAAAGTAACTAATCTTTTGTACTAATCAGTAGATTAGTTTGCACACCACTACTCAGGAAGCAGTTTAAAGATAAAAATCTCCCTGGATTGTCTGTGTTGCTTATCAGTTACTGTGATGGTAGGAATTTTTTTGTTTGCTTGTTTAACGTGAGGTGCTGTATTAGCACATTAAAAGAAAGGGAATCCCCAGATCGACTGTATGAACACAAGGAAGTTTACTTAAATATAAATCTACATGATTCAATACTACAATTTGAGACTTTATTAATAAACTTCAGTATGCACAGTATAAACTTAATGGTGGTACAGAAGTTAGCAAACAGTTCATTATCAGTGTGCCAGCAGTGTTACTTTAAGAATCCCTTTATGATTCTCTGTTAAACTGACTGAATTCTTCTATGTATCATTCCTGTAGTAATTTGGCACTTCTGGTGCACCCCCTCCCCCAACTTTGTTGTCTTGAGCGACCTGTAAAAAATTCATTAAAGATAGTGGGAAGAACATGAGGATTTTGCTGGAAAGGATGAACTCAAATTTCAACTTTCTTACTCCCTTCTGCTTCCACCCATCTTCCCAGGTTCTGTGTTCCAGTTCGGAAGTAATACTTCTAATTTCAACTTTCCAAATAACCCCAGAGTATTTACTTTTGGTGCAAACGCTCCTGCACCAGCAGCACCGGCACAGCCTTCTGGCTCTTCAGGATTTTCATTCAGCCAGCCTCCAGCATTTACAGTGGGGTAAGAGACCGTATCAGAATTTCACTTGAGCTGCGGGTCATAGCAGTGGACAGTGTTCAGCCTCTACTGCTGTTAAATCATGAGGTGTTCAGATGAACCCTGGAGTTTGAAACTAAACTGGGCAGCCTTCCTTGCATTAGCCTGACTGGCTAACTAAGCAACAGTATCTTTAAAGGAGCCTAGTTGTCAGAAATATCAACACGTGAAGTTGTCTTGTTCTTGAAAGGTAAGATCCGTATCTAGCCATTATGCTGCTACTTACTTTCTGAATAAGAGAGACTTAATTGCTTTTGGTTTCTGGAACTCTCTTGCTCCTGTTCATCATATGCCATTTGTTGCCAGCTGGTAACTAGTGAGACAAGACTATGAAACGGTTGTTCTGGAATATCTACTCAGTGCTGCTACTGAATTTTCAGCTACACTGTCCTAAACTCTGAACTACTGATTTCTTTTGATAGGACTAATGGGAAAAATGTTTTCTCTGCCTCTGGATCTTCAGTTTCTGGTCGGAAGATAAAGACTGCAGTTAGACGTAGAAAATAATCGCCTGATTGGTAAAGCAACTTCCGAAGCAGCTACTACCCTGCATTGTTCAGTTGTTGGGATCGTACCTCATGCTGGGTTAGCTGAAGTCAGATCTGCCTAAAGGAATATAAAACTCTGCTGCCCTTTCCTTCCTTTCCCTCTCCCCGGTTAGATATTTTGGTAATGAATAGAGTTGGCAACAGGGCCGTTCTCAAGCAAAACTATTTTAGACTCCAGCAAGTTACTTCTTTCACTGACTCGGCATGGTCTGGCTATAGCCGTGAGTAGAGCCTGCACAGTGAATGGCTTGTACAATACCTCTTCATCTGCACCACTATGTGCGCTCATCTGCGTTTACTGACGCCTCGAAATTGTAATTATATCAGCGAGGGATGCTGTATAGAGTAGAGAATGTTGATAACGAATGATTTCTATGCTGAGTTTGTGCTGGTGTATGTGTGAAGTGAGTGAGTTTGGGTGTATTGTGCACTAAAATTTTCTGATAGAGGAAGACTGATTAAAGGATGATCCATGCTAAGGACTTGTTAGATCTGTAGTTCTTCATTTAATAATTATATGCTATTTCTATATTTTCATTCTTACAGCCCTTTATCACCTGTCTCGCCTTTGTTATTTTATTATGAAACATGTGTAAATACAATTTTGTTTCTCTATGTACTTTTTTGGCATAACAAATCTGTGAAATTGAAATTTTAATTTTGTGTGTTACGGCCATTTTTGTTTAGTATTGTCTCAGATTTTATGTAAATCCCATTATTCAAAGTTGCCTAAATCCATTTAGAAAATCTTTAAAATTGGGAATTCTTAAAGTAAGTTTATTGGCTTTTCTGATCCATTTTTGTTTGGACCAAAAACCAGTATTGTACAAAGTATTAAGTATATATTTTTATATTTACTGAAATGGACTGTGGTGACTTTGGATAATAAGGAAAAGTTTAATATTAAAGCCATGTTTATTACAGTATAATTAACATGTTAAACCATGGGATAAATGCCATCAATAAAAACTATGAAATATTGTCTGGCAGTTTTAACTCTCAATGAAGGCATCTGCAGCTCTAACTGTACAAGATGATCTAGTCAACCTAACTGATGTCACATGCTTTCCCCAGCCTCTGCTTTTTGACAGTGACACCAATGCAGATTTTAGAGGATCTTAAATTAGTTAGAGGTTCCCTGTTAGGAAGGAGAGTTTTATGTAACACTTAAGCTTGGAGCCATATGTCAGTGTGTCAGCTGTCTAGCTGCAATGGTTGCAGTTAATTTTTATAGAGCTATTTAAAAAAAAAAAAGCAGCTAATGTTACAAACACTAACCACCATTCTAACTGAAGAGGAAAAGGTACACCCAATCGTAAAATGAGTAATTTGGGGGTTTTCCACTTCTGTAGCAGTTAAAGGAGCTTGTTAGAGAACAGATGTTCTAGTAAAATGAGAGGAAATGGTCTTGTTCATTTGGGAACCACAGCTGAACTTTTACTAAGCCACAGCATTTAGTTTATGGTTGAGACCTGATAGCTTGCTACAGCTAGAACTGAAAGGACCTGCATAACTTCCAGAAGCTGTAAATGTCTTCAGCTGTGTTGCTGGGTTTTTTTGCTAGCACTTCTGCCATTCATCTCAATGCTGCTCAGCACTTACACAGCTACAGGTGCTGGTATTAGGAAATAAGATACTTTTCTAATCATGACCTAGACTTGGCAGGAGGACAAAGGCTAACTTTTGTTTTCGTGGGAGTCTTACGTAGGTAGAGCTTCAATCACTAGTCCTATAAATAAAAAGTATTCAGCAACTAGACTTCAAAACCACGCATGTAAGCTGCTGCTCAGCAGTCACATCCTTCCTGCCACTGTTGCTGTGGAAGGATTATATGCAATTATGTATTTCCAGATGTCTGAATCTGAAAAATGCCACAGATTCTTCTTTTCCTTACATCTCTCACCTGCCAAGTACAAACAGAAAGAAGTTGCACCTTAATGCAACTTGCCTAGAAGACAAATTAAAAGCTAGCATTTACAACACCATAATGTGTACGTATCTCCATGGACAGGCTCTGTGTTCTTGAATTGCAATTTTTCTCTGTACAAGGAAGGGGTGGTATTTTTCTACAGAGTAAGAGAATTGGTAGCAATAAAGTTTTAGCCCATAGTGTTGCTTTTCCTTTCCTCCCCCTATCTTGAATCCTAGTTTCTAGGTCACTGCTACAGTAAATAGAACAAAAGTTCTTTTTATATTCATACCGAAATTGTAAGTAGGCAACACTCACCCTAGAAGGGATTTTAGTTAGTTGTGACAGCTTTAGCTTCTGTCAGGCTGACCACTGTGCCTGAACTTTTAACTTCAGTACTTAAGTCAACAGTGCAATTCTTTGAAAGAACAGTTAAGTGGTATCTCTGAAATTCTGTTTCAGCTAAACATCTTCAAGTGGTCTAACAACCTCAAAAGTGCTTTATTCAGACCTGCCAAAACATCACTGTAAATGAATATGAGAATGCAGACACAGAACATTATGTTAATAAACAGAACACCACTTATCAAACTAAAATATTGCAGAATATTAACACATTACTGATTAAGTTATTTCACCAGAAGATAAGAGTGAATCAAGCTCTCAAACATTTCTATCATCAACCTCCAAAACTGAAAGGTAGGGTAAGAACTTCAGCCACAGAGTGGCAGAGTTATGCCTAAGGGAAGAACACACAAAAACTGGGCTCTAGAATAATTCCAAACTCTTACTCAAATTTTAATAAAACATTAACATTGTTGCTTATACTCCTTTCTCAAGATACTAATAACATAAGAATAAACAAATTATCAAAGCTATGTAATCATGCAAAAAAATTAGGCTTCTTTATTCAGTATTTAAGTTATTCTGAATATACAAACAATTAGCCAGAATTATAAAGTGAAAATAACCAGTATTTGTACTTCTGTAGATTTACACCCACAACACATTTCAGTTAATGTTTTCTGCATGCTCCTGAAACACATTCAGTTGTTTTGCTTGGTATTATATGCAAGAAATAGACAAGTGCTTTCACTCCAAAGAGAAGCAAAAAAGTTACCTTTCATGAGCATGATCTGTACTGTTCACAGCTCCAAAATTATTTACACATGCCAATTCACTAACACTGCAGTGTAATATACCCTTCCCAGAGAAAAAGCAGCTATTATTTCACCTCTTTATTGGCTTTGACATGTGAAATAAGTGACAATGCTTAAGACAGTCATGCAAAAGACTTTCACATCGGTGTTCTGATGAAATACTTCAAGAGGTGAGGGAATTTGATCTGTGAAGCAATACTAAGGGACATGATAAACACTGCTCATCTCTTTCTACACACATCGCAATTTAATTAACATGGTTTGCCCTACTGTCTAATACTGCAGTTCTCTTCCCCTTAGAGTTTATCATACGAATTAGGCAACTGCTTGGAAAACAACTTGATCTTCTAGTTACCTGCCAACATCCAAAACCGTAAGAGCAACACTTCTTTCAAGGTGGAGTATTTCTAGGTATCTGCTTTCCACAGACTGACGAACAGAACAGCTCCTTTCTGCAGTTAATACAGCTGTTTTCTTTGTCATCAATCGGAGGTTAATACTTTCAGATTTAATATGTATTGTTTCTCCCAAACTTCTTTGGCATTTATGAAAACTCCAATACTTTCAAGGAAACTGCTGGCATCATAGCGGAGTAAAACATTTTCTTTCGCTTCTGAATCAGTTCCCATTTCATTTGAGCAAAAGATTCTGATACCTCAATTTCAGTTCTGGGGTAGGCCTTTGTTCACTGGGGGTGGGAGGGGATGTTCAAAACCAGTCTGGAAATCTCATCTTTGGGTATCATCTGACTCCATTTCTTCTTACCACAATAGTCCCTGCTACAATATCATAGGCTGTTCTGTTATGCTGGAAAAACAGCAGTGTAATAAATGCAGGAAAAAATGAAGCAATAGAAAAATTCTTGATCAAAGCTCGTATTGTGGACCTAAAACGAGAATAAAACATTCAGTGCCTTATTTTCACTTTTCGGCTTATATTAGTAGGTAGTTTACTTTGAAGTTTAGTGCCTCAGTTTTGCACAGCACAAAAATCAATCTCCAGAGTTCAGAGGAGATTATTTTATCAGCTAACCTGAAAAATATTCACATGATGATTGACTAATCGCCATTTTATTCTTAGATCACAGAATCTAACAATAGCTCTTGCAATCTAATTATTGCAAAAGCCACTAACAAAGAAATGGTGTATTTCCTTCGAAATCACATGCCTTCCACACTGTTAACCTGAAAGCAACATGACTGAGCTAAGAGCACTTACGTTGTCATACTGACATTAGAAGATGGAATGACTAACACACGGCTGGGTGCAATAAGTACAGATGTATCACATGTCACAACTCGCAGTCCAAGCAAGAATTTCCCTGGGGTTGCTCCACCTGCTCCCCAAATACAGATTATCTGTAAAAGAAAAGTTATTTCAATTCCATACAACACCATGTTGTTGATTGGTCAAGCAAACTTGGTTTTCATCAAAACTACAGGACTGTCATAAACTTCAACATAATCCAAAATACTGTAAAGAGGATTTACTTTACAGGCCAATGGCGACAGAATTTTTTCAATGTTTATTCAACAACTGACAACTACTAATTATAGAAGTTAATGTTTATGAGTAGTTACCTCATAGAAGCAGACTAATAACCTGTAGATGAGAGCTACTACCATCATTTTCTGCAAATCTTCCATGGACGTATCTTCATCTATTTCTTCTATTATGTAATGCATGGCAAATTTAGAGATGTCCCTGTACAAAGTAAGAGTGAACTTTAAAACCATCTTTCTCCCAATACCAATGTTACCCCTGTAATACTAGAATTCATTCCTTCAGTTCTGGTATTAGTAAAAGAACAAAAGCTCCTTGGCTTCTCTGATAATAAACAAGCCATTAAAATTCAGAACACTAGGTTTTCTTCTGAGTTGCTGCCTAGTTTGTTTTGTCTTTTTCATTAAGAAAAGATCATTCTGTATTACCACTTTTGCATAATGGTGTTCCTGGGTAGTGAGCTGCAAAATTGTTCTGAAAATTCTCACACTTCTTGGGAGATAAACAAGACATTCTGCATGTGATCATCTTAACTGTATAAATGGAAGCCATCCAAGTGTCCTCCTTACAAGAACTCTCAAGGAAGAAGAAAAGGCAGCGCTCTCTATAAATGCAAGGGAAACCTATCCTCCCTTGCATGATCAGGGTTCTTCATTCTCAGTAGTCTTTACTGCTCACCATACTCTCCTAGAGGCAGGCACCCTGGCATGCAAAAGGACGTTCTTAAAGCAATTGAGATCTTCAGCTGTTTACCCTAACAAAGATAGCAAAGCATCAATTTGGAGTCAATTGCATATTTTCACAAGATAAACTCTACAGATAAAACATTCTTATCTAATACCTGGAATGGACATACTTGCAACACATATTTAATCAAAGACTGCAAGAGAACATCAGGTTCATGACCACCTGAAGAACCTGAACATACGTAAAGTCTATGGAACCTAAAGAAAAGTGTCCCAGAGTCCTGAGGAAACGGGCTGATGTAGTTGCCAAGCCACTCTCCGTGATATCTGAAAACTCACAGCAGTCAGGTGAAGTCCCCAGTGACTGGAAAAAGGGAAACATTGCACCCACTTTTAAAAAGGGTAGAAAGGAGGACCCGGGGAACTACCGACCTGTCAGACCCAACTCTGTGCTCCAGAAGATCATGGAACAGATCTTCCTAGAAACTATGCAAAGGCACATGGAGGACAGGCAGGTGGTTTGAGACAGCCAGCATAGCTTCACCAAGGGCAAGTCCTGCCTGACCAACTTAGTGGCCTTCTATGATGGAGTGACTACATCCGTGGACAAGGGAAGACCTACAGCTGTCACGTATCTGGCTTCTGTAAGGCCTCTGACACGGTCCCCCACAACATCCTTCTCTCTAAATTGGAGAGAGAGGAATTTGATGCGTGGACTGTTTTGTGGATGAGGAATTGGTTGGATGGTCGCATCCAGAGGGTAGTGGTCAATAACTCAATGTCCAGATAGAGATCAGTGATGAGTGGTGTCCCTTGGGGGTCCATATTGGGACCAGTACTGTTTAATATCTTCATCAATGACATGGACAGTGGGATCAAGTGCACCCTCGGGAATTTTGCAGATGACTCCAAGCTGAATGGTGTGGCTAACGCACCTGAGGGAAGGGATGCCATCCAGAGGTACGTGGACAAGCTCAAAAAGTGGGCCCATGTGAACCTCATGAGGTTCAACCAGGTCAAGTGCAAGGTCCTGCACCTGGGTCAAGGCAAACCCTGGTATCAATACAGGCTGGGGGATGAAGGGATTGAGAGCGGTGCTGAGGAGGACTTGGGGGTACCAGTGGATGAAAAGCTGGACATGAGCCAGCAATGTGTGCTTGTAGCCCAGAATGCCAACTGTCTCCTGGGCTGCATCAAACAAAGTATGGCCAGCAGGTGGAAGGAGGTGATTCTACCCCTCTACTCCACTCTCATGAGACCCCACCTGGAATACTGTGTCCAGCTCTGGAGTCCTCAGCCCAGGAAAGACATGGACCTGTTGGAGCGGGTCCAGAGGAGGGCCACAAAAATGATCAGAGGGATGGAACACCTCTCCTAAGAGGAAAGGCTGTGAGAGATGGGGTTGTTCAGCCTGGAGAAGGCTCTGGGGAGACCTTATTGCAGCCTTTCAGTACTTAAAGGGGCGTTATAAGTAAGACGGGGACAAACATTTTAGCAGGGCTTGCTGTGATAGGACAAGGGGTAATGGTTTTAAACTAAAAGAGGGCAGATTTAGACTAGATAGAAGGAAGACTTTTTTTTTACGATGAAGGTGGTGAAACACTGGAACAGGTTGCCCAGAGAGGTGGTAAATGCACCATCCCTGGAAACATTCAAGGTCAGGCTGGATGGGGCTCTGAGCAAGCTGATCTAGTTGAATATGCCCCTGCTCATTGCAGGGGAGGTTGGGCTAGATGACCTTTTAAGGTCCCTTCCAACCCAAACCATTCTATGATTCTATGACTTTTCACTCACGCATCTAAGTGAGAATTACTATTCACATGGAAATGTGTAGTCCCACTTTGAAACAGTCCATCTATATTTGTACTACTTGCCCTCCTTTTTACTCAGACTTAAGGATTGAAAAAGATAAGGAATTAAGGAAATAAGCGTGGCATAACCTGCATTTCCCTTCAGTACCACCTTGGCCTGAAGTCTCTGTCTTGAGCCTGCGAGGACTTACTTTTTTCATGACAACTCCTCAGCCTAACCTCAACCACACCACATCTCACTAGCAAATGTTTCTCTGAAGCTACTCGTAAGCAACTTACTGGCTCTTGCAAAAGTAGTAATATTGAATATACTGTAAATGAATTGAAAGAAGATTCCCCTTCTTTCCATTACCTTCACTACTGTACGAAAGCAACAGACATATAGTTGCTCCCCATCTTTCCAGTACTTAATTTTGCATCATTCTCAGGCTACTTAAGATGGAAATACAAGCTGTCAGGTTAGAGTTTGAGGTTTTGGCAACTAAACAGAAGTGAGAGTTTGGCATTTTAATTGCATGCTTGTCTGAACAAAAAACACCGATCGTTTACATTGACAGATTTATTGTTTTGGATTTGACCCTCTTCCACACACCTTTCAAGCAGCAGTTTAAGGTGTCCAAAAGATGTTATCTGCATAGTATCTGGTTTACAGTCAGTCAACATTTGGAAGGTTCTTTAGCAGAAAACTTGGGATTCTGAAATGTGTTTGTACACTAATGGATTTACTGACTGCACCAAGCTCTTACCTCCTAATCAGACCAAAATATTTGATTACACCAACCCAAAGCAGAGGAACTAAATGAGCTATGGAATAAGATATTGACAGTTAAAGAAGCAGATAAAAAAGCAACAGTCTTTGAGGTAGATGATTACATCTGAATATAAAATGTGAAATGAAGAATCTTTCAGTCTAGCGTGTAGTTGATAAAAAGTATGATTAAGCATTGTGTGTAAGAAACCCAACTTATGCCCAGTAAAGACTGCAGCATGGTGGCATTCCTAGCAATCAGGCTGTATTTTAAAAGCACATACATATCTGACATGCAGGATCTGAAATAATATTTTTGTTGTGGGTTAGCATTGTTTTTGGTCACGAATCTAAAACACAGCACCATAGGAGACACTATGAAGAAAATTAACTCCATCCCAGCCAGATCCAGTACATTTTTAAAGGCTGTTTAAAAAACAAGTTTGTCAATGTTTTTTCTTTGAAATTTTTAGAGGACTTTTTAAAAAAAATCTTGCTATTGCCTCCCAAAAATAAGACTGCAAGTCTAATCTATCCTTAATAAGGAGTTTGTGAGTCTATGAAGACACCTGTACAAATTCTTTGTTTCCATCAGCTGACCCAAAATCAGAAAACATTTAAAAGGAGGATAACCTAGTGGTGCTCTTTCCTCAACTTTTGACAGTTACTAAGTGCCATCATATGCATAAGCATGCCATATATACAACATAACACCTCAAAAAGCATGAAGAGCTTAAAGCTGTATATAATAAAGCTTTAAATTGTTCAACTTACTTTATTCCACTGAGGTGCATAATACTTAAAACAATGGTTGCCTTTATAAAGAACAGAATAAAAAAGTCCACCATCTCTGCTATGAACCTGTGTGCCAGCGAAGGGATAATGAACTCCCGACCTGTAACAGAAATAGTTAACATTACCCAGATTTTACTGCACTAACACAGTTAACAGTCATCTAAAGAACGCGTCACATTAACCTCACTGCAAGAACATTATCAAGATCTTGATCTCAGCTCACATCTTCGAGAAAACTTCTAAAAGTGCACAAATAAAAAATGATCTGAATTATTTAAATCAACCTATAAGAACCTTCTTAAATTAAATCCAGCTCTTGCAGAACTCCGAGTCCCCTCATAATTAGGATTACAGGCAAAATCCCACCCTGCTGAAGAACCAAAGTACTTGGAAGATGGCTCAATTTTTGTGTTCTTTTGTTTAGAACAGCTTCATAGAGACAGATTTCAGTAAATCTGAGAGTTCAGATAAAAGGAAAATTAGATCTTAGATCTGCCACAACTTTTCTATTGCTCATCAGCAAGGCTTCCATATGTACCAAGTACCAGCTCTCTAAAAGTAAAACACACCCTATTTTTTCGCAAGTCAGACCCAGAAACAGGAGCAGATGAAAATACTAGTCATACCTGGCATAAACATTCCTATAGACACGTTATTATAATAAAATGCAGTATGTTGCCCTACTATGAGCCAGAAAATGTAACACATTTCTCCTATTTAATTGACCAAGTGCAAATGGGGGCAATATAAGTAGTCACAGTTATAAACTTTTGTTGCTAACAAAACCTCAGATGATTAAAGCAAAGAAAATATTAAAGAGTATCTTAGAAAGTTTCAAAGGAATAGTGTTGGAAAATAATTTCATCTGAACCCATCTACCCCTCTGTATTTCCCAAACAGACATGACTACTCACACGAGACCAGCAAGGACTTGCACCAAAACTCCATTTAGAAATACCCAAGTACTACTAGATCTAATTTGTGGAAAATAGCGACTATGTTTGTTAGTGTTCTGAGAATGCCAACCCCCACGCACAGGGAAAGGAGAAAAGAAAAAGGCAAACAGAATCATTCCTCTGTCCAATCTTGAAACACATCAACAAATTTTACTTAGAATAAGCCTCCACAGTTCAACTGCCAAGACTGATAACGCCAGCACAAGCTGTGCAAGCGAAGCTGAAACCCCACAGCACTTGGGCGCTCTTTAAATAGGTTAAGTATAATCAAGCAGTGATTAGGCAAAAGCAGGTTCTTATTTAACATATCTCAGTTTATTTATCTTTATTTCATACCTGTTTCAGTAACTCCGCATCAATACTATCGAGTAGCATGACTTATGTAAATACTAAAATTGATTCAATTCTCATTGTCAAAGCATGTCTAAAGTTGTCAACTAAATTGTAATTAAAGATTCTTCAACTAAGGCAAAAGGGAGCATAGCCAGCCCCCCCCAATCCCAGCTTCAGCATACAGCACGAGATAAGCACGTTCATTTGCTCTGTTAAAAGGACACATTCACTGAAGCTAGTGGCAGAACTTCATTTTCATATATTAGACTCAACGACTGAATAAGAAGCTAAATGGGGCTAAGAAAATAAGTATTCAAATTATGTTCAACTCCATTACATTAGGAAACCTTGGCAACCCTCACACTCTGGCAGACTTCCTCTGCAGTGATTTGAGATGTTCCTCAAATCAAAATTCCACTATTTTGCCAGGGGTTAATATTCGTATGGCAGGGACAGCCAAACGCAACACGCATCCATCTCAGCTCAAAGTCTAGGATCTTGCATTAAACTAGCAATAACGATGGGTTTGCACCAGTCAGCCAGGCAGAGCATCTGAGGCCTGAGCACGCTTTTTGCTCTGCTGTTGCCAGCAGAAGAGCAGTAACCTCCTGCAGCAAGGCAGGGAGGGGTGAGGGGAGGAAGCATCTTAAATCATGACGACCGTCCATAAAGAGCCTGCTGCTGCCCAGAGTGCTGTTAATATTGGTGCTCTGACACACACCTGCAGGCAGACTGAACTGGAAAAGGCAGTTACCAATTCCACTTTTTGACATCCTAGTTTAAAATCTGCAACATTAACATAAGCTGTCACTTACTTCAGTTTACGTAAGCACACTGGGCTGGAAACTGCACTGGCGTAGGGACAGATACATGACCCGCCCTGCCAAGCCTGCCGTGCGGGCAATAATCTGCAGGAGCAACGAGGGAGCCATAATCGCTTTAGCTGTTCCAGATACATCCACCTGCAATCTGGAGCCAAAGCACCCGCACAACAGTCTTTGTTTATAATCGTATCATATCACTATACCACATACAGAGTTCCCTTAAGAAGGCCAGCTGTTGCAACAGTATTTAGCATTCAGAATAACCATGTTCAGCAGTATCAAGTGCTATTTGTGCCACAAGTTACCTTTAACATGCAGGAGTTAGTTCCTGGAGAACTAGGTAAAAAACCAAAAATCATTTCAGTCTAGCCTTTGTCCATATCCTCTTTTTCAATGACTGGCAATATCTGTTTATAAGTAATCTATAGCTCAGAATCAAGGCACAATTGAAGAAAACACTACTGCGTGTTACAACCTTATTTAAACAACATCTGCTTAAAACCACAAGAAAGAAGCAAGTTCAGAAGCTAGATTCCCTTTCCTTCAAAAGAAACAGCAACTAAAAACATCCTCCCCTCACACCCAGCCACTGAGCTTATAAATAATGTTACAGATCAGTAATGCTGTACTTTGCCCTGCAGAAAGAAAGCAGATCTGGCTTTTCTCCAAAGTCCTTTAGCAGCGTTTTGCTCCACGGTTTTCTACCATCACTCAAGGTGCTACCAAACATTGAGGGAACGTCACCTAGGCACTCCTTGGTTGTTAAGAAATGTTTGTGTGCTCAAGGTTTTATCTCTGATGTGATCACAGCAAGTTTGTCTTACTCTTGAACAAATATAAACAGAAGCACTGCTATGCACAGCCTTCAATATTTACAGCCGTAACACACTTCTCTTTATCTCATGTCCTACCGCTCACCTCTTGAATGTAAGCATGTTTTTACTTCTCTGCTTCAGTTTCATTACATGATATTATTCGAGCACCAAATGCCCACTAAAACTGCTAGTTAGTTTAGATTTCATCAACAAAGCTGGATGCATTACAAGCCTGTGACCACAAGAGTAAATTTCACTGGAAAAAATAAACTCCTTCACATACATGAAAACATCTTACAAGCACTCAAGTTATAAGCCGTACACGCAAGCCAATCCTCTCAAACATGCTTATGGTTTAAGTTCTGGATTTACAAAGTGGGTATTTGGGCTGTCGCCTTTTGCAAGGCACAGCTACACGCCCGGGGTCCGCCGTCCGCAGAAGCGCAGCGACCCCCAACGTTGCAAACCGCCCCACAACCCCCCCAGCTTCCTTCCCGAGAAACCGCTTCCCAGAACCGCGGCGGAGAGGCCCGCGGAGACCGAAGGTACTGCGGAAGGCGAGCCAGCAGCACCGGCGGAGGCGACCCCTCCGCTCCCAGTCCCATGACCGCCCCGCACGGCGGCGGCTAACCACGGCCTCAGGCGCTGCCCGCCCCCCCCCCCGCCCCCCGCGAAACGACTCAGACCGGCCCCCACTCACCTGCCGGCCGCCCCGTCTCCCTGGGGGCGCCGCTGCCGCTGGTGGGGGCGGCGCTGCTAGAGGCCGCCCTGGGCAGGGGGGCCAACCTGCCCGCCGCTCCCGGCCAAGCGGGGGCGGCTGCAGCGGCTGCGGCGCGGGGCCCCGGCCCGGCAGCGGCCGTGTGGGCCGGCGCCGGAGTGAAGAGGTAGAAGGGGCTGTAGTAGGCGGCGGCCCCCGGCGGCGGGGAGGGAGGGGGTGGCGGCGGGGCGACGCGAGGGGTGCCGGCGGCGGAGGCGGCGGCGGCGGAGGCGGCGAGGAGGGCGGGCAGGCAGCCCTGCCAGCTGAGGTACCCGCAGTACGAGTCCCACAGCCACTGGTGCACCCGCCGCGCGTACTCCGCCGCGCTCAGCGGCTTCGCCCCGCCGCCCTCGCCCCCAACGGCCGCCGGAGGGGAGGGCGGCGGCGGTGACGACGCGGCGGCGGCCTCCCCTCCGGCGACGCTGTCGCCCTCCGCCATCGCTGCCGCCCCAGCGCCGGTCCGGCCCGCGCCCGGCTCCGCCATCTCCTCCATCCCCTCTGACACTGCGTGCCCTGCCTCACCGCGCCTGCGCCGGGGAGACGCCTCGCCTCTCCCACTTACCGCGGGTGGGGGGGAGCAGACAAACACTAGGCGGAGGCCTTCGGGCACCCAGCCTGACGGGGAGCGTACCACTCTCCGGTAAACCCCTTTCTGCCGTTGCGCCGGGAGAGAACGAGGCTTTCTCCCCCCCCCCGCCTCCCCCCCGTGAGGTGGTATCGCCTAGCGTCGAGGCAGGGAGGCGGCCTGCCCAGGGCGGCTCCAAGCGCTCTGGGGGTGGAGAAGAGCCAAGGGCCTGAGCGCGGTGCAGCCCGAGAGGCCCCCCGGCAGCGGTACACGCGTGGAAGGCACGTAGTTTTTACTTGGCACAAACAGCAGGGCTCCTCGCCCCCGGTTCTTCCCGCAGCCGCCCGGAGTCAGCACCGGGAGCTGCGATCTCGTCAGCGGCGGCCCTCGGCTCGGCCGGGGCCCGCGCTGGGCGTTGGCCGTCCTTCTCAGGCGAAACCCCGGGCCTGGTTTCGTGGCTGGAGCCGCAGCTGTGAAAGCTGGCCGCGGGCGGTGGGGTTACTTGCTCCAGCGCGGTGTGGTGAAGTGTGGAGAGGGAGTCCCCCCATCTTGTGAGCGGGTCCTCCTTGCCATGGCGCTCCCCTCCAGTGTGCTTGGCAAGGCACGCCGAGGGGCCAGGGCCCGAACTCTGGCATTCTCTGTCCCTTCAGCCGCCTTCTGAATTTGGCCCGGATTTACTACTCTTAATAGGCTGTGGTAGATGAGGTCATAAACCCAAGTGAGGGATAAGCCATTGCCTTGCTTCTGAGCAGGTGCAGCTGGACGAAGTTATCTGTCCTGCCGCTTACTGCCACCTGCGATTACAGCTGTTGTTTCTGACCTCTGGCGACTTTCTGAACACTTTCTCTTTGCTAATAGGAAGTGGGTTGAAATTGTTTGGAGACAGAAAAGGTGTTAAACTGCTCTTGTGTACTTCGGCAATCTGATTTTGTTGTCTAAATGTTGCTGTCCTTTCCGTCTCCCCTTTTTCATCTTTTCCTCTGTCACATTCACGTTCTTGTGCAGAAACACCGAACAAAGAACCAGGAGCCCCACAGCAAGTTTAAACACAGTTCTCCAAATTAATTTTTAATATTTAAGGTTCCTGTGTAGTATTAAGCATCCCAACCAGACCACGAGTTCTGTATAACACAGATGTTAACTCCATTCTGAATAACCTAGTATTATATATTCCTACCATGGAGTGTTTCCCATTTTTAACACAGCAAATAGCACAGCAGAAAAAACCAGAAGTTTCTCCCTCTCTCTGTTAGACAAAACATGTACATCACTTTCCCATGCAACCTTAACTCATTTAAAAACGGAAGTAGTTTCTGCGGTGTGAGTCTCTTATACAGACAAGCTGAGGTGAACTGACAAAGTGCTTAGCAAATAAGCCATACCGCCTTACAGTTAGGTTAGATGCTGGCGCTCATTATGTAGATACGGTTCTAATTACACTGGCACGTGTTTTGTAACATAGACCTGGGTGAAATCAATATGGGTAAATTATTTGGGAAACATAGCATGTTTTAGCATGATTTGGAAAGACAATGAAGAATCAAAGAAAGAAAGGAAGGAAGGTAGACAATTGTACAGAAGAAAGCATGGTCTTAAACCTGCTATTGACTCCTAATAGAAAAACTAGCTTGGAAAACTGACAGTAAAAGTAGCGTAACAGAGCTGCTTCCTTTATAATATTTCACTTTTACTTCATCAGCTACAGTCCGTTTCATTTTTTTTAATCGGTTTTTCACCACAAACCCTTCAGCACCAAATGGTGTCAGGCCTGTTTTGTGTGTGTATGTGTGCAGCCACAGGTTTTGCAAGCCAGATCAGGTCTTAAGGTACAAGATCTCACAGGCTTCATATAATGCTGCCAATCACATGTAAATTTTGGAGTCACCAGCAACATTACACAAGCATAACCAGTTAGAACTCACTATGTGGTTATGCTGGGTACTCAAGGTGAACCTGAGTCACTAACAGCAGAGAGGAGTAAGAGGTAACAGAGGCAATGTAACATTTCTTTGTTCCCAAATTTTTCAGTCTTAAGTTTTTCATTATTCTGCCTTAAAAAAATAACCCACAAAAGACCCACAAATTCTGCAGGCATTCAGATTATTCTATTCTGTGATGCATATGATAAAGAGATGCTGTAAAAACTGGGCTTGCCAGTGGTGGGAAACTCACACCTTAGGCTTTTGGTGACAAAGGGTATTGTTTCCTTGTTGTTGTCAGGTTGCCACACATGTTGTGGGAGTACTTACAGTCTTCTGCGGCACTGATTTCTCCCTACTTTATTTTGATTTGTCTTGTGAGCAGAGTCAGAAAGGGAGATAATCTTGGGTAGTTCATTGTACCAGTTTATGAAAATAAGTGGTTGAATGCCTTGGCAGTTAAATATCCTCTAGAAATGAGATTTAGGCAAGCAGAAATGTTTTGAATTGGATCAAAAGAGGGAGGTAAGTACCTAAAAGCTGATATTGCAGTACTTGAGGTTTAAGGGGAATCTGGAATCCCATCTTAAGCTCTTTAAGTATAGGTAATGCTGAAAAGCCCAATTTGTCACCCTTGAATGGGAAATCTTTTATAGTCAATAGGGAGTAGTAGAGCACTGGTCTGCTGTAAATCTAGCTGTTGTTCAGATGTACAGAGATGTATCTTAGCTCATTTTTGATACGCATTCTAGCGTCTTGTTTTCAAGGCAGGATTTTAAACAGTTTTTAAAACCAAGGAATTGCTGAAGCATTCATCTGGATGGTTGAAACTGAAATTCAATTCCTTCCTTTGCTTGGGGGATGCAGATCACACCTCCTGCATCATGCTGAAGTGTTCTAATAATAGGAGCTCTTTTAAAGAGTCCTTAGATGAGAGTTGTTGGACATTAATCAATAGGAACTTCTTGTCATTCGAAAGTGGTTAATTATTATTGTGCCCAGCAGCCTACGTATATTCATGCTGTTTAGACATTTGTGTCAAGTATGTACATTCATGTACGGAGTGAAATTAAATGCAAATGTTGGTTAAAATGATTGTTCATTACTGAAACATACAGACTGAGTCACAATAGAGTGAGAACTTTACCCCTTGTTGGGGCAAGCAGCCAGGTACAGAACATGAAACTTGAGCCAAAAAACAAATGTATGCATTTACATAAGTATAAAGTAAAACACTATATATTTCAGTGTAGAAAAATGTCACAACTGTCTCCCAAATTAAGTCAGTTTAGCCTTTCACTCTGAAACTAATCTGATTCATCCAGCTGAGGATTTTGAAGGAGAGCGGCTCTAAGAGTTATCATGGTCCACTGAGATGCATTTTCTTTCTCATTGATGCAACTTCAGGTGTAATACAGACAGAAAACAGAATCCTAGTGGTCACAGTTGATAAAAAGGCCATAGCAAATCAGCAGGAGAAAAATAAACTTTTCCACTTTTATCTTAGGGTACATAGATTATTAGTGTGGTTGTCTGTTTACCAGTACTGTCTGTTTGGGAAGTTGTGTGTAAATAACTTTATTTGCCTTTTACGTTGACCTGGTTTGAATGAAGAGTAACCAGAAAACAACAACTTTACTCAGCAGCGTGGCACTCGGAAGCCTTACCAGTTACCTAATTCCCTATCACATTGTTTAGTGTTTCTAGAGAGGAAAATATGAGTGTGCCTCTATTGAAGCAGCACTGGAACTAGGGGTTTGGAGAAGAAGAGTCTTTGGTGGTCAGTGGCGATCAGGTGGGTCCTTGGTGTGCAGCAAGGCGTAGGGAAGCAGGGTTAAGCCTAGAAGACCACCACTGAGTTTTGGGTGGTGGAGTAGAGCGTGTTCTCCGTTCTTCTACAAAAATTTGGCACCTAAAAAGATTTTTCAGGATTATTTCAACCACAAAGAGGAAGCAGGTTCTGGTTTTCTGGTAGTCAGAATGTTCCTAGGGAAATGTTATTTATGATTTTTATCTAATGACTACTTCATATGGCAGGGGCCTGTTTATAGGCACCTTCTGAGGGCAGTAGCTACTTCTAGGCAATTTTTTCAAAGCAGTGGGCCCATATCACATCCAGCAGGGGAACTGAATCTGTCTTGTATGTTCTTGGTAACTGCTCTGCTGCTAGCATATCGTGCGATTGAGTGAACATTACCTCCGTGGTCTGGAGGCAGCTGCTTCCGCATTTTTAGAAGGAGCCCAGCTGAACAGCACATCAGGAGAGTGCACTAAGGGTGCATACTGAGTTGAGCCCCTGAAGGATTTCAAATGGACAAATGTTTGATCTCGGGAAAGAAATGTGATGCAGCGGTTTATGAACATGCATGTAGTACAGTAACATTGAAGGAACTCATGCAGATCCAGATACACTGAGAACTCAGAAGAGAGTAAGAACAAGAATGGTTTGTCTGGATAATAACTGTGGCACTGGGAAGCCTTAGTAAGTGCCTAATTCCTTAGGACATTGAAAAGATTCCTGGTTTTCAAATGCAGACTTGAAATTACTTACTCCTTTATCTTCAATAGCTCTGTTAAATATTACTTTTAAGTTCAATCAAGTTTTGGTTTTTGTTTTTTTGTTGTTTTTTTTTTTTTTTTAAATGTGCTTTTAATGGAGATATGCTTAGCAGTGTTCAAAAAAGCAAAAGGTCAAATTAATCAATGGTAACAAATAGTTGTTTTTTCTTCTTCCTTGTTCATCCCAATCAAACTTTCTCCTTTTACCAAGACGATAATTTCAAAATCAAACTAATCTTTAAATGTTTATATAGGACTTTTAGAGAGTAGAACTTCCCAGTTCTTTAACAAACAGCATACGCGTCCTTTGTAAATACTGTAGTCCGGCATTTTTTCATTAACGGTAAGAGCTTGCGAGGGCCTGGGCCTCAGCTGGTTTCTGCCATCTGGTGGATACACGAAGTCACTACCTCAGTACTTCTAATCACTGATTCTTAGTAACCAATATTCTGAATAACTAAGCAAGTATCACAGAATCACAGAAGAGTTGAGGTTTGCAGGAACCTCTGGAGGTCATGTGGTCCAACTCCCTGCTCAAGAAGGGTTGCCTAGAACTGGTTGCGCAGGACCATGTCCATGTGGCTTTTGAATGTCTTCAAGGAGGGCAACTCTACCATCTCTAGGCAACCTGTGCCAGGGCTCGGTCACCCTCACAGTCAAAAAGTGTTTCCTGATGTTCAGAGGGAGCCTTCTGTGTTTCAGTTTGTGCCCATTGCCTCTGGACCAGAGGTGACAGGACCTGTCACTGGACACCACTGAGGAGAGCCTGGCTCCATCCTCTTTGCACTCTCCCTTCAAGTATTTATAGACATTAACAGATCTCCCCTGAGCCTTCTCTTCTCCAGGCTGAACAGCCCCAGCTCTCTCAGCCTTTCCTCCTGGGAAAGTTGCTCCAGTCCATCATCTTTGTGGCCCTTCACTGGTCTCTATCCAGTACGTCCATGTCTCTCTTACACTGAGGAGCCTAGAACTGGACAGAGCACTCCTGTGGCCTCACTAGTGCTGAGCAGAAGGGAAGGGTCACCTCCCTTGACCTGCTGGCAATGCTCCTCCTTATGCAGCCCAGGATACCATCAGTCTTCGTTGCTGCAGGGGCACATCACTGGCTCATGTTCAACTTGGTGTCCACCAGGACCCCCAGCTCTTTTCCTGGCAAACTGCTCTCCAGTTGGGCAGCCTCCAGCATATACCAGTGCATGGGGTGGTTGTACCTCAGGTGCAGGACTTCGGAGTTCCTCTTGTTGAACTTCATGAGGTACTTTGTACAGAGTACTTAATGAGTACTTTTACAGAGGTTCTATTTAAGAAAGTGTGAGATCCGTTGAAGCTTTTAATAGGAAAAAGCTTTTTACATTTGGACACTTAGTAAAAAATCTCCTTCTCTTTTACATATATTTTACTGGCTGATTGACAACATCTATACAGGTGAATATTTGACCCATGCAGGTTTATGAAAATGAACTGGCTAATTACACCATACACATTTGTTCCATATCAATATATGCACCAAATGCACGGTGTTCTGTTCGCACAGTTGCACTGATTAAGAGCATAACCGTAATTTTAGTGCAGTGTAGAGCTGCAGTCAAGGGGCATCTCTTGTGTGATAGCATGCAGTAAAAATAAATGATCAGTCAGACCTTAGGGAAGCTCAGCATTTAGCAGTTTAGCATTCCTTGCTGGAGTCAACCATTAAACACAGATCAAGCTTGCTGCAGAAGACATGAACATAACTGATCATGGCTGGGATATTTCATCAAATCATTCTGCAGCTTGTTGACTATTTCTAGCTCAAGATATACTTGATTTTTCAGCAAATGAGTTTTTAACCTTTAATTTTACAAAAATTCATGTAGGGTAGAATCAGAACCTTGGATTTATTTTGTTTATTTAGCACTCCTTTGTATTTTTGAAATTAAAGACAGGTTGCAGGGAAAAACAGTGCAACCTACTGGAAATGTATGATAAGTATTTTTTATGAGGACCAGAACTGACAAAAGCTTGTTAGAGATTTTTTTTTGTCTTGCGGCTGACTAAGGGTACTGGATAAAAGCTATTTGTGTATTTTAAAAGTCTCCCTTCTATTTTTCTGGTGTGCAATAATGCATGGACTTGTTAGCTTTTCCAATTGAAGCAATTAGCTTGGGTCTGTCCATGTGTCCTGGTTTGAGCGACACAGGACTAATTTATCCTCTAATGCTTGGGAAAACTGCACATTTAGAAGAGACTAGTGTCTGAATTTGTGAAAATATTTACTTTATAGCCAGCTATGGTGTGTGGGTTTCAAGGTCTCAGTGTTTTTCGAGCTCACCAGGCGCAGGGATGAGGAGGAGCGAGACCCGGGCACTTGACCCAAGCTGGCCAACAGGATTATTTCATACCATGAACGGCACATTCAATACAAATTAGAAAGTTTGCTGCAAAGTGCTCTCTCTCCCTTGATGGCTGCGATCCAGAGAACTTCTTGCAGCATGCCGGACCTCTGAGGCCTTCCCTTCCTCCCGAAGCCATGGCACTCACAGTGTCCGACATTTGCTGTCCATTGCTGGGAGTGCACAGCTTCCTGCTGATAGAACTGGCTGAGTATAATGCTTGTATATTGCATATTGGTATAGGGATCAATATTGGTTCTTTAGTGTTATTAATGTTAATTATCTAGTCTTATTCTATGAAATCTGTTTATATTTCAACCCCCAGGTTTCCTTGATTTTTTCCCGATTCTCCTTCCGGGGTGGGGAGGGGTCATCGGGTGATAGAATAGTTGTCTGAATGACAATAAATTGTTGTGGGTTTCTCAAACTGTAACAAACTCGGCGCCCAATGTGGTATTGTAATGAATTTGGCACTCAATGTGGTATTTTGCACTTAATTCAAATAGTGCGGGGAGAAACATAGGCTGTAATTTGAGAGTTTTGAAGGGTTGACGTTTTAAACAGATTTGGTTGGATTTGTTGAACGATGACTATGACTCTGGTGGAATGGTTTCAAAGGAATGGAGCGGAGTCTGCTGTCTCTGTGTAGCCTTATGCTGGGAGCTATGAGAGCTGTGGGGGAGTTCATTGCTGTTTGTCACTGGTTTAGGGCAGCTTATCGTTTTTAAACGTGGAGTTAAAACCATCGCCTTGTTATCTCGTGTGGCAGCATTTTGCTATGTTACCGGGTCTTTTGTAATTTCAGTTTTTTTGTCACTTACCGCGAATCGCTGCGGTCAGATTCGCGGCGGTCGGACTCGCCTCGGGACGGCGGGAGCCCTCTGCGGGGCGTTGTGCATAATTACACGTGGGTTATATTACAGGCCATTTAGCAAGGAGGTGGACGTCTCTTGAGGATTTGTATGTTCCGGTGGCGTCAATAGCAGCAATTTTTGAGAGTTTGGAATACCCTTGGAATTTTTTTGATTACTGTGCTTGTGTTGTTAAGTTTTGCGGGCTTGTTCTTCTCCATTGGCTGGATCTGCTGTAGAGGGGAACGCTCGGTAGTGACCCCACCGCCTCCTACGACACTCAGATCCTGCCGGCCCCTGCGACAGGCATCGATCCGGTCCACACTCTGCCGGCTTAGATCCTGCCGGCTCCTACAACAGGCACTGCACGGCATGGCTCCTGTCCAGACCACGCCAGCACCCGCGACAGACATCGTGCCTGTGCAGACCCCGCTGGCACCCACGACAGACATTGTGCCCGTGCAGACCTCGCCAGCCCCTGCAACAGACACTAATCCTATCCAGACCCTGCGGGCTCCCATGATAGGACCTGCAGCTGCAACGAGCACTAAACCTACTCCAGCCTTGGTGATGGATGATGTGACTGACATACAGACTCAATCAGTGCCAGTATTAGTCAACCCAGTACATAAGAGGAAACGTGCAATAGGACCAGATAGCAACGGTCAACCAGGGTTATCATGCAATGAAGTAACAGAGGAAACTGCTTGATCATTATCCCTAAGTGAACTGCAAGACATACGTAAAGATTACAGCCATCAGGAAGGTGAGCTAGTGGTTACTTGGCTGCTCCAATGCTGGGATACTGGAGCTGATAGTTTGGACTTAGATGGTAGAGAAGCCAAGCAGTTGGGACCATTGGCTAGAGAACTGGGTATTGACAGGGCTCTTGGAAGACCACCACAATCTATCACCCTCTGGAGGTGACTCTTGTTAAGCATGAGGAGCAGGTATCCCTTTAGGGACGATATCCCATACCACCCATCCAAGTGGACAACTATTGAGAGAGGTGTTAAGAATCTGAGGGAAATAGCTGTGCAGGAGATGATTTTTACCAACTTGGACAACCCGCAGACGTCATTAGACCCAGATGCACTCAAAATTACTGGACCCATTTGGTGCAAGTGGGTACTGAGCACACCAGTGACGTATGCTAATGTATTGGCATTATTTTGCTGGGAAGAGGAGGCACTGACGATGGGTGATGTGGATGCTCAAATGCAGCATTACGCACATAATCTTCTTTCCGCCCCACAGGCTGGTGTCTCAGTGCTGCAGAAACCATTTGACAAGGCCACTGTCTCAGTTGGGGAAAGATGCTTCCCTAATAAACCCATTCAAGAGAAACAATACACACCATGACACATTCTGTGGGCTACCCTGCGTGATCAGGGAGAAAACATGAGGAACTGGGATGGAAAACCTACTTCAGCTTTACGGACATGCGTACGTGAGTTGCAGAATAAAACACCCCCAAGGGGGGTTCTTTCAGGAGAAGTGCTGCTCCAGTTTTCACTGAACAGTCCCCTAGAAAGCACAGAGGGGCTTCAGAGCCTGATTTATGACATGTGACTGTCACAGATGGAAGTGAGGGGCCCTCTAGTCAAAAGCAGGGGGGCTGTGCCTCCAACCAGGAGGAGGAGAGTGATAATCGAGTTTACTAGACTGTGTGGATTCCATGGCCTGGCACACCAGAACCACAAAAGTACAGGGCCTTGGTGGACACTGGTGCACAGTGCACCCTCATGCAATCAAATCATAGAGGGGCAGAATCTGTCACTATTGCTGGAGTGACGGGGGGATCTCAAGAACTGACTGTACTGGAGGCCGAAGTGAGCCTAACTGGGAATAAATGGGAAAAGTTCCACAATGTGACTGGCCCAGATGCTCCGTGCATTCTTGACATAGATTACCTTAGGAGAGGGTATTTTAAGGACCCGAGGGGTTACCGGTGGGCATTTGGTGTAGCAGCAGTGGAGACAGAGGAAGTTATGCAACTGTCAACTTTGCCTGGTCTGTCAGAGGACCCTTCTATTGTGGGGCAGTTGAGGGTCGAGGAACAAAATGTGCCCATTGCTACTACAACAGTGCATAGGCAGCAATATTGCACTAATCGAGATTCTTTGCTTCACATTCAGAAATTGATCTGTCAGCTGGAAAGCCAAGGGGTGATCAGTTAGACTCGTTCACCCTTTAACAGTCCCATATGGCCATTGTGGAAGCCTAATTGGGAATGGAGATTGACAGTAGATTATCGTGGCCTGAATGAAGTCACACCACCATTGAGTACTGCCATCCCAGATATGTTAGAACTTCATTATGAACTGGAGTCAAAGGAAGCTAAGCAGTATGCTACAATTGATACTGCTGATGCTTTTTTCTCTATTCCTTTAGCAGCAAAGTGCTGGCCACAGTTTGCATTCACCTGGAGGGGTGTCCAGTACACCTGGAATCGATTGCCCCACGGGTGGAAACACAGCCCTACTATTTGCCATGGACTGATCCAGACTGCACTGGAGAAGGGTGGAGCTCCAGAACACCTGCAATATATTGATGACATCATCATATGGGGTAATTGAGCAGAAGAAGTTTTTGAGAAAGGGGAGAAGGTAATTAAAATCCTTCTGGAAGCCATTTTTGCCATAGAACGAGGTAAGGTAAAGGGACCTGCATGAGAGATCCAGTTTTTAGGAATTAAGTGGCAAGATGGGCGTCACCAGATCCCAATGGATGTGATTAACAAAATAATAGCTATGTCACCACCTACTAACAAAAAGGAAACATAAGCCTTCTTAGGCATTGTGGGTTTCTGGAGAATGCATATTCCTGGTTACAGGAAGATTGTGAGCCCTCTCTATGAAGTGACTAGAAAGAAGAATGATTTTAAATGGGACCTTGAGCAGCAATCAGCCTTTGAACAAATTAAATGAGAAATTGTTCATGCAGTAGCCCTCGGGTGAGTTCGGACAGAATGAGATGTGAAAAATGTACTCTACACTGCAGCAGGGGGGAATGGCCCTACCTGGAGTCTCTGGCAAAAGGCACCTGGAGAGACTCGAGGCCAACTGCTAGGGTTTTGGAGTCAAGCATATAGACGATCAGAGGCTTGCTATACTACTACTGACAGAGATATTGACGGCGTATGAAGGAGTTCGAGCTGCTTCGGAAGTGATTGGTACCGAAGCACAGCCGCTCCTGGCACCCCGGTTGCCAGTGTTGAACTGGATGTTTAAAGGGAAGTCTCCTTCCACACATCATGCAACTGATGCAACGTGGAGTAAGTGGGTAGCACTAGCTACTCAGCGAGCTCAAACAGGGAACCCAAACCATCCAGGAATTTTGGAGGTGATCATGGATTGGCCACAAGGCACAGATTTCGGAGGGTTCCCAGAGGAGAGGGTGGTGCGTGCTGAGGAGGCCCCGCCATATAATCAATTATCAGAAAATGAGAGGTGATATGCGCTATTCACTGGTGGATCTTGTCATATTGTAGGAAACCAGCGAAGGTGGAAAGCTGCCGTGTGGAGTCCTACTCGACGAGTCACGGAAGCGGCTGAGGGAGTGGGTGAGTTGAGTCAGTTTGCAGAAGTGAAAGCCATCCAGTTGGCTTTAGATATTGCTAAGCAAGAAAAGTGACCGGTGCTTTATCTTTCTACTGACTCATGGATGGCGGCACATGCCCTGTGGGGGTGGTTAAAGCAATGGAAGAAGAGCAACTGGCAGTGCAGAGGTAAACCCATCTGGGCTGCTGACTTGTGGCAAGATATTGCTAACTGATTAGGAAAGCTGTCTGTGAAGGTATGTCACATAGATGCCGATATACCCAAGAGTTGGGCCACTGAGGAACAACAAAACAACCAGCAGGTGGATCAGGCTGCTAAGATTAAAGCGTCCCAAGCAGAGTTGGATTGGCAACATAAGGGTGAATTGTTTTTAGCTTGGTGGGCCCATGACACTTCAGGTCATCAGGGAAGAGATGCAACATACAGATGGGCTCGTGACCAAGGGGTAGATTTGACTATGGACGCTATTTCACAGGTCATCCATGAATGTGAAACATGAGCTGAAATTAAGCAAGCTAAACAGTCAAAACTTTTGTGGTACAGAGAACAGTGGCTTAAATATAAGTATGGAGAAGCCTGGCAAATTTACTATATCTCCCTTCCATGAACCCTCCAGGGCAAATACTATGTGCTTACCATGGTGGAATGAATCACCGGATGGCTGGAAACATATGCTGTGTCTCATGCCACTGCCCATAACGCTGTTTTAGGCCTTGAAAGACAAGTGTTGTGGCGACACAGTACTCCAGAGAGAATGGAGTCAGGCAATGGGACTCGTTTTTGAAATAATCTTACAGACACATGGGCTAAAGAGCATGGTATTGAGTGGATATATCACGTCCCCTATCATGCATCAGACACTGGGAAAGTTGAACAATGCAATGGACTACTGAAGACTACCCTGAAAGCAATGAGTGCTGGAACATTTAAAAAATGGGATGAGCATTTAGCAAAAGCCACCTGGTTAGTCAACACCAGGGGAACTGTCAGCTGAGCTGGTCCCGCTCAGTCAGAGCTTTTACTTACTGTAGAAGGGGATAAGGTCCCTGTGGTGCACGTAAAGAATATGTCGGGGAAAACAGTCGGGGTTGCCCCGGCCTCAGGTAAAGGCAGACCCACTCGTGGGGTTGCTTTTGCTGAAAGACTGGAGCATACCTGGTGGGTGATGCAGGAGCGTGGAGAAGTTCTATGCATACCATTAGGACATTTGATTTTGGGTGAGAATCCTTAATTTTAAAATGTATGGTGTTAATTGTTACATAACATTAACAGTGTTTAATGTTTTTCAGGATAACATAGTGGTAATGAAACCAGAGCCAGCTTCATCGAATGGTATCCAGCAACAAGGAGCATGCTAGCCCTGAGCACGACACGTTACATTGCTGCGCCCAACTCCACCTGTCTGTCATCCTGTAGTGAGGCCTGGTCCTGATCTGACAACTGAGTGAATGCCACATCACTTGTTCCTACCCTAAAAGAATATTATGATAGATGGAACTCACAGTTTTGAACTAAAGAAACTCAACGGACCTTTTACAGGAATAGTTCATAGCTTTAGAGAATTATATTTGTGTGTGTATATATATATATTAGAACACAAATACAATAGTAACTTGAGTAACTTGAGTGTGACATATATATGATATGAAATAAGGGGTGGAATGTCCTGGTTTGAGTAACACAGGACTAATTTCTAATGCTTGGGAAAACTGCACATTTAGAAGAGACTAGTGTCTGAATTTATGAAAATATTTACTTTATAGCCAGCTATGGTGTGTGGGTTTCAAGGTCTCAGTGTTTTTCGAGCTCACCAGGCGCAGGGATGAGGAGGAGCGAGACCTGGGCACTTGACCCAAGCTGGCCAACAGGATTATTTGATACCATGAACGGCACATTCAATACAAATTAGAAAGTTTGCTGCAAAGTGCTCTCTCTCCCTTGATGGCTGCGATGCAGAGAACTTCTTGCAGCATGCTGGACCTCTGGGGCCTTCCCTTCCTCCCGAAGCCATGGCACTCACAGTGTCCGACATTTGCTGTCCACTGCTGGGAGTGCACAGCTTCCTGCTGATAGAACTGGCTGAGTATAATGCTTGTATATTGTATATTGGTATAGGGATCAATATTGGTTCTTTAGTGTTATTAATGTTAATTATCTAGTCTTATTCTATGAAATCTGTTTATATTTCAACCCCCAGGTTTCCTTGATTTTTTCCCGATTCTCCTTCCGGGGTGGGGAGGGGTCATCGGGTGATAGAATAGTTGTCTGAATGACAATAAATTGTTGTGGGTTTCTCAAACTGTAACAAACTCGGCGCCCAATGTGGTATTGTAATGAATTTGGCACTCAATGTGGTATTTTGCACTTAATTCAAATAGTGCGGGGAGAAACATAGGCTGTAATTTGAGAGTTTTGAAGGGTTGACGTTTTAAACAGATTTGGTTGGATTTGTTGAACGATGACTATGACTCTGGTGGAATGGTTTCAAAGGAATGGAGCGGAGTCTGCTGTCTCTGTGTAGCCTTATGCTGGGAGCTATGAGAGCTGTGGGGGAGTTCATTGCTGTTTGTCACTGGTTTAGGGCAGCTTATCGTTTTTAAACGTGGAGTTAAAACCATCGCCTTGTTATCTCGTGTGGCAGCATTTTGCTATGTTACCGGGTCTTTTGTAATTTCAGTTTTTTTGTCACTTACCGCGAATCGCTGCGGTCAGATTCGCGGCGGTCGGACTCGCCTCGGGACGGCGGGAGCCCTCTGCGGGGCGTTGTGCATAATTACACGTGGGTTATATTACAGGCCATTTAGCAAGGAGGTGGACGTCTCTTGAGGATTTGTATGTTCCGGTGGCGTCAATAGCAGCAATTTTTGAGAGTTTGGAATACCCTTGGAATTTTTTTGATTACTGTGCTTGTGTTGTTAAGTTTTGCGGGCTTGTTCTTCTCCATTGGCTGGATCTGCTGTAGAGGGGAACGCTCGGTAGTGACCCCACCGCCTCCTACGACACTCAGATCCTGCCGGCCCCTGCGACAGGCATCGATCCGGTCCACACTCTGCCGGCTTAGATCCTGCCGGCTCCTACAACAGGCACTGCACGGCATGGCTCCTGTCCAGACCACGCCAGCACCCGCGACAGACATCGTGCCTGTGCAGACCCCGCTGGCACCCACGACAGACATTGTGCCCGTGCAGACCTCGCCAGCCCCTGCAACAGACACTAATCCTATCCAGACCCTGCGGGCTCCCATGATAGGACCTGCAGCTGCAACGAGCACTAAACCTACTCCAGCCTTGGTGATGGATGATGTGACTGACATACAGACTCAATCAGTGCCAGTATTAGTCAACCCAGTACATAAGAGGAAACGTGCAATAGGACCAGATAGCAACGGTCAACCAGGGTTATCATGCAATGAAGTAACAGAGGAAACTGCTTGATCATTATCCCTAAGTGAACTGCAAGACATACGTAAAGATTACAGCCATCAGGAAGGTGAGCTAGTGGTTACTTGGCTGCTCCAATGCTGGGATACTGGAGCTGATAGTTTGGACTTAGATGGTAGAGAAGCCAAGCAGTTGGGACCATTGGCTAGAGAACTGGGTATTGACAGGGCTCTTGGAAGACCACCACAATCTATCACCCTCTGGAGGTGACTCTTGTTAAGCATGAGGAGCAGGTATCCCTTTAGGGACGATATCCCATACCACCCATCCAAGTGGACAACTATTGAGAGAGGTGTTAAGAATCTGAGGGAAATAGCTGTGCAGGAGATGATTTTTACCAACTTGGACAACCCGCAGACGTCATTAGACCCAGATGCACTCAAAATTACTGGACCCATTTGGTGCAAGTGGGTACTGAGCACACCAGTGACGTATGCTAATGTATTGGCATTATTTTGCTGGGAAGAGGAGGCACTGACGATGGGTGATGTGGATGCTCAAATGCAGCATTACGCACATAATCTTCTTTCCGCCCCACAGGCTGGTGTCTCAGTGCTGCAGAAACCATTTGACAAGGCCACTGTCTCAGTTGGGGAAAGATGCTTCCCTAATAAACCCATTCAAGAGAAACAATACACACCATGACACATTCTGTGGGCTACCCTGCGTGATCAGGGAGAAAACATGAGGAACTGGGATGGAAAACCTACTTCAGCTTTACGGACATGCGTACGTGAGTTGCAGAATAAAACACCCCCAAGGGGGGTTCTTTCAGGAGAAGTGCTGCTCCAGTTTTCACTGAACAGTCCCCTAGAAAGCACAGAGGGGCTTCAGAGCCTGATTTATGACATGTGACTGTCACAGATGGAAGTGAGGGGCCCTCTAGTCAAAAGCAGGGGGGCTGTGCCTCCAACCAGGAGGAGGAGAGTGATAATCGAGTTTACTAGACTGTGTGGATTCCATGGCCTGGCACACCAGAACCACAAAAGTACAGGGCCTTGGTGGACACTGGTGCACAGTGCACCCTCATGCAATCAAATCATAGAGGGGCAGAATCTGTCACTATTGCTGGAGTGACGGGGGGATCTCAAGAACTGACTGTACTGGAGGCCGAAGTGAGCCTAACTGGGAATAAATGGGAAAAGTTCCACAATGTGACTGGCCCAGATGCTCCGTGCATTCTTGACATAGATTACCTTAGGAGAGGGTATTTTAAGGACCCGAGGGGTTACCGGTGGGCATTTGGTGTAGCAGCAGTGGAGACAGAGGAAGTTATGCAACTGTCAACTTTGCCTGGTCTGTCAGAGGACCCTTCTATTGTGGGGCAGTTGAGGGTCGAGGAACAAAATGTGCCCATTGCTACTACAACAGTGCATAGGCAGCAATATTGCACTAATCGAGATTCTTTGCTTCACATTCAGAAATTGATCTGTCAGCTGGAAAGCCAAGGGGTGATCAGTTAGACTCGTTCACCCTTTAACAGTCCCATATGGCCATTGTGGAAGCCTAATTGGGAATGGAGATTGACAGTAGATTATCGTGGCCTGAATGAAGTCACACCACCATTGAGTACTGCCATCCCAGATATGTTAGAACTTCATTATGAACTGGAGTCAAAGGAAGCTAAGCAGTATGCTACAATTGATACTGCTGATGCTTTTTTCTCTATTCCTTTAGCAGCAAAGTGCTGGCCACAGTTTGCATTCACCTGGAGGGGTGTCCAGTACACCTGGAATCGATTGCCCCACGGGTGGAAACACAGCCCTACTATTTGCCATGGACTGATCCAGACTGCACTGGAGAAGGGTGGAGCTCCAGAACACCTGCAATATATTGATGACATCATCATATGGGGTAATTGAGCAGAAGAAGTTTTTGAGAAAGGGGAGAAGGTAATTAAAATCCTTCTGGAAGCCATTTTTGCCATAGAACGAGGTAAGGTAAAGGGACCTGCATGAGAGATCCAGTTTTTAGGAATTAAGTGGCAAGATGGGCGTCACCAGATCCCAATGGATGTGATTAACAAAATAATAGCTATGTCACCACCTACTAACAAAAAGGAAACATAAGCCTTCTTAGGCATTGTGGGTTTCTGGAGAATGCATATTCCTGGTTACAGGAAGATTGTGAGCCCTCTCTATGAAGTGACTAGAAAGAAGAATGATTTTAAATGGGACCTTGAGCAGCAATCAGCCTTTGAACAAATTAAATGAGAAATTGTTCATGCAGTAGCCCTCGGGTGAGTTCGGACAGAATGAGATGTGAAAAATGTACTCTACACTGCAGCAGGGGGGAATGGCCCTACCTGGAGTCTCTGGCAAAAGGCACCTGGAGAGACTCGAGGCCAACTGCTAGGGTTTTGGAGTCAAGCATATAGACGATCAGAGGCTTGCTATACTACTACTGACAGAGATATTGACGGCGTATGAAGGAGTTCGAGCTGCTTCGGAAGTGATTGGTACCGAAGCACAGCCGCTCCTGGCACCCCGGTTGCCAGTGTTGAACTGGATGTTTAAAGGGAAGTCTCCTTCCACACATCATGCAACTGATGCAACGTGGAGTAAGTGGGTAGCACTAGCTACTCAGCGAGCTCAAACAGGGAACCCAAACCATCCAGGAATTTTGGAGGTGATCATGGATTGGCCACAAGGCACAGATTTCGGAGGGTTCCCAGAGGAGAGGGTGGTGCGTGCTGAGGAGGCCCCGCCATATAATCAATTATCAGAAAATGAGAGGTGATATGCGCTATTCACTGGTGGATCTTGTCATATTGTAGGAAACCAGCGAAGGTGGAAAGCTGCCGTGTGGAGTCCTACTCGACGAGTCACGGAAGCGGCTGAGGGAGTGGGTGAGTTGAGTCAGTTTGCAGAAGTGAAAGCCATCCAGTTGGCTTTAGATATTGCTAAGCAAGAAAAGTGACCGGTGCTTTATCTTTCTACTGACTCATGGATGGCGGCACATGCCCTGTGGGGGTGGTTAAAGCAATGGAAGAAGAGCAACTGGCAGTGCAGAGGTAAACCCATCTGGGCTGCTGACTTGTGGCAAGATATTGCTAACTGATTAGGAAAGCTGTCTGTGAAGGTATGTCACATAGATGCCGATATACCCAAGAGTTGGGCCACTGAGGAACAACAAAACAACCAGCAGGTGGATCAGGCTGCTAAGATTAAAGCGTCCCAAGCAGAGTTGGATTGGCAACATAAGGGTGAATTGTTTTTAGCTTGGTGGGCCCATGACACTTCAGGTCATCAGGGAAGAGATGCAACATACAGATGGGCTCGTGACCAAGGGGTAGATTTGACTATGGACGCTATTTCACAGGTCATCCATGAATGTGAAACATGAGCTGAAATTAAGCAAGCTAAACAGTCAAAACTTTTGTGGTACAGAGAACAGTGGCTTAAATATAAGTATGGAGAAGCCTGGCAAATTTACTATATCTCCCTTCCATGAACCCTCCAGGGCAAATACTATGTGCTTACCATGGTGGAATGAATCACCGGATGGCTGGAAACATATGCTGTGTCTCATGCCACTGCCCATAACGCTGTTTTAGGCCTTGAAAGACAAGTGTTGTGGCGACACAGTACTCCAGAGAGAATGGAGTCAGGCAATGGGACTCGTTTTTGAAATAATCTTACAGACACATGGGCTAAAGAGCATGGTATTGAGTGGATATATCACGTCCCCTATCATGCATCAGACACTGGGAAAGTTGAACAATGCAATGGACTACTGAAGACTACCCTGAAAGCAATGAGTGCTGGAACATTTAAAAAATGGGATGAGCATTTAGCAAAAGCCACCTGGTTAGTCAACACCAGGGGAACTGTCAGCTGAGCTGGTCCCGCTCAGTCAGAGCTTTTACTTACTGTAGAAGGGGATAAGGTCCCTGTGGTGCACGTAAAGAATATGTCGGGGAAAACAGTCGGGGTTGCCCCGGCCTCAGGTAAAGGCAGACCCACTCGTGGGGTTGCTTTTGCTGAAAGACTGGAGCATACCTGGTGGGTGATGCAGGAGCGTGGAGAAGTTCTATGCATACCATTAGGACATTTGATTTTGGGTGAGAATCCTTAATTTTAAAATGTATGGTGTTAATTGTTACATAACATTAACAGTGTTTAATGTTTTTCAGGATAACATAGTGGTAATGAAACCAGAGCCAGCTTCATCGAATGGTATCCAGCAACAAGGAGCATGCTAGCCCTGAGCACGACACGTTACATTGCTGCGCCCAACTCCACCTGTCTGTCATCCTGTAGTGAGGCCTGGTCCTGATCTGACAACTGAGTGAATGCCACATCACTTGTTCCTACCCTAAAAGAATATTATGATAGATGGAACTCACAGTTTTGAACTAAAGAAACTCAACGGACCTTTTACAGGAATAGTTCATAGCTTTAGAGAATTATATTTGTGTGTGTATATATATATATTAGAACACAAATACAATAGTAACTTGAGTAACTTGAGTGTGACATATATATGATATGAAATAAGGGGTGGAATGTCCTGGTTTGAGTAACACAGGACTAATTTCTAATGCTTGGGAAAACTGCACATTTAGAAGAGACTAGTGTCTGAATTTATGAAAATATTTACTTTATAGCCAGCTATGGTGTGTGGGTTTCAAGGTCTCAGTGTTTTTCGAGCTCACCAGGCGCAGGGATGAGGAGGAGCGAGACCTGGGCACTTGACCCAAGCTGGCCAACAGGATTATTTGATACCATGAACGGCACATTCAATACAAATTAGAAAGTTTGCTGCAAAGTGCTCTCTCTCCCTTGATGGCTGCGATGCAGAGAACTTCTTGCAGCATGCTGGACCTCTGGGGCCTTCCCTTCCTCCCGAAGCCATGGCACTCACAGTGTCCGACATTTGCTGTCCACTGCTGGGAGTGCACAGCTTCCTGCTGATAGAACTGGCTGAGTATAATGCTTGTATATTGTATATTGGTATAGGGATCAATATTGGTTCTTTAGTGTTATTAATGTTAATTATCTAGTCTTATTCTATGAAATCTGTTTATATTTCAACCCCCAGGTTTCCTTGATTTTTTCCCGATTCTCCTTCCGGGGTGGGGAGGGGTCATCGGGTGATAGAATAGTTGTCTGAATGACAATAAATTGTTGTGGGTTTCTCAAACTGTAACAAACTCGGCGCCCAATGTGGTATTGTAATGAATTTGGCACTCAATGTGGTATTTTGCACTTAATTCAAATAGTGCGGGGAGAAACATAGGCTGTAATTTGAGAGTTTTGAAGGGTTGACGTTTTAAACAGATTTGGTTGGATTTGTTGAACGATGACTATGACTCTGGTGGAATGGTTTCAAAGGAATGGAGCGGAGTCTGCTGTCTCTGTGTAGCCTTATGCTGGGAGCTATGAGAGCTGTGGGGGAGTTCATTGCTGTTTGTCACTGGTTTAGGGCAGCTTATCGTTTTTAAACGTGGAGTTAAAACCATCGCCTTGTTATCTCGTGTGGCAGCATTTTGCTATGTTACCGGGTCTTTTGTAATTTCAGTTTTTTTGTCACTTACCGCGAATCGCTGCGGTCAGATTCGCGGCGGTCGGACTCGCCTCGGGACGGCGGGAGCCCTCTGCGGGGCGTTGTGCATAATTACACGTGGGTTATATTACAGGCCATTTAGCAAGGAGGTGGACGTCTCTTGAGGATTTGTATGTTCCGGTGGCGTCAATAGCAGCAATTTTTGAGAGTTTGGAATACCCTTGGAATTTTTTTGATTACTGTGCTTGTGTTGTTAAGTTTTGCGGGCTTGTTCTTCTCCATTGGCTGGATCTGCTGTAGAGGGGAACGCTCGGTAGTGACCCCACCGCCTCCTACGACACTCAGATCCTGCCGGCCCCTGCGACAGGCATCGATCCGGTCCACACTCTGCCGGCTTAGATCCTGCCGGCTCCTACAACAGGCACTGCACGGCATGGCTCCTGTCCAGACCACGCCAGCACCCGCGACAGACATCGTGCCTGTGCAGACCCCGCTGGCACCCACGACAGACATTGTGCCCGTGCAGACCTCGCCAGCCCCTGCAACAGACACTAATCCTATCCAGACCCTGCGGGCTCCCATGATAGGACCTGCAGCTGCAACGAGCACTAAACCTACTCCAGCCTTGGTGATGGATGATGTGACTGACATACAGACTCAATCAGTGCCAGTATTAGTCAACCCAGTACATAAGAGGAAACGTGCAATAGGACCAGATAGCAACGGTCAACCAGGGTTATCATGCAATGAAGTAACAGAGGAAACTGCTTGATCATTATCCCTAAGTGAACTGCAAGACATACGTAAAGATTACAGCCATCAGGAAGGTGAGCTAGTGGTTACTTGGCTGCTCCAATGCTGGGATACTGGAGCTGATAGTTTGGACTTAGATGGTAGAGAAGCCAAGCAGTTGGGACCATTGGCTAGAGAACTGGGTATTGACAGGGCTCTTGGAAGACCACCACAATCTATCACCCTCTGGAGGTGACTCTTGTTAAGCATGAGGAGCAGGTATCCCTTTAGGGACGATATCCCATACCACCCATCCAAGTGGACAACTATTGAGAGAGGTGTTAAGAATCTGAGGGAAATAGCTGTGCAGGAGATGATTTTTACCAACTTGGACAACCCGCAGACGTCATTAGACCCAGATGCACTCAAAATTACTGGACCCATTTGGTGCAAGTGGGTACTGAGCACACCAGTGACGTATGCTAATGTATTGGCATTATTTTGCTGGGAAGAGGAGGCACTGACGATGGGTGATGTGGATGCTCAAATGCAGCATTACGCACATAATCTTCTTTCCGCCCCACAGGCTGGTGTCTCAGTGCTGCAGAAACCATTTGACAAGGCCACTGTCTCAGTTGGGGAAAGATGCTTCCCTAATAAACCCATTCAAGAGAAACAATACACACCATGACACATTCTGTGGGCTACCCTGCGTGATCAGGGAGAAAACATGAGGAACTGGGATGGAAAACCTACTTCAGCTTTACGGACATGCGTACGTGAGTTGCAGAATAAAACACCCCCAAGGGGGGTTCTTTCAGGAGAAGTGCTGCTCCAGTTTTCACTGAACAGTCCCCTAGAAAGCACAGAGGGGCTTCAGAGCCTGATTTATGACATGTGACTGTCACAGATGGAAGTGAGGGGCCCTCTAGTCAAAAGCAGGGGGGCTGTGCCTCCAACCAGGAGGAGGAGAGTGATAATCGAGTTTACTAGACTGTGTGGATTCCATGGCCTGGCACACCAGAACCACAAAAGTACAGGGCCTTGGTGGACACTGGTGCACAGTGCACCCTCATGCAATCAAATCATAGAGGGGCAGAATCTGTCACTATTGCTGGAGTGACGGGGGGATCTCAAGAACTGACTGTACTGGAGGCCGAAGTGAGCCTAACTGGGAATAAATGGGAAAAGTTCCACAATGTGACTGGCCCAGATGCTCCGTGCATTCTTGACATAGATTACCTTAGGAGAGGGTATTTTAAGGACCCGAGGGGTTACCGGTGGGCATTTGGTGTAGCAGCAGTGGAGACAGAGGAAGTTATGCAACTGTCAACTTTGCCTGGTCTGTCAGAGGACCCTTCTATTGTGGGGCAGTTGAGGGTCGAGGAACAAAATGTGCCCATTGCTACTACAACAGTGCATAGGCAGCAATATTGCACTAATCGAGATTCTTTGCTTCACATTCAGAAATTGATCTGTCAGCTGGAAAGCCAAGGGGTGATCAGTTAGACTCGTTCACCCTTTAACAGTCCCATATGGCCATTGTGGAAGCCTAATTGGGAATGGAGATTGACAGTAGATTATCGTGGCCTGAATGAAGTCACACCACCATTGAGTACTGCCATCCCAGATATGTTAGAACTTCATTATGAACTGGAGTCAAAGGAAGCTAAGCAGTATGCTACAATTGATACTGCTGATGCTTTTTTCTCTATTCCTTTAGCAGCAAAGTGCTGGCCACAGTTTGCATTCACCTGGAGGGGTGTCCAGTACACCTGGAATCGATTGCCCCACGGGTGGAAACACAGCCCTACTATTTGCCATGGACTGATCCAGACTGCACTGGAGAAGGGTGGAGCTCCAGAACACCTGCAATATATTGATGACATCATCATATGGGGTAATTGAGCAGAAGAAGTTTTTGAGAAAGGGGAGAAGGTAATTAAAATCCTTCTGGAAGCCATTTTTGCCATAGAACGAGGTAAGGTAAAGGGACCTGCATGAGAGATCCAGTTTTTAGGAATTAAGTGGCAAGATGGGCGTCACCAGATCCCAATGGATGTGATTAACAAAATAATAGCTATGTCACCACCTACTAACAAAAAGGAAACATAAGCCTTCTTAGGCATTGTGGGTTTCTGGAGAATGCATATTCCTGGTTACAGGAAGATTGTGAGCCCTCTCTATGAAGTGACTAGAAAGAAGAATGATTTTAAATGGGACCTTGAGCAGCAATCAGCCTTTGAACAAATTAAATGAGAAATTGTTCATGCAGTAGCCCTCGGGTGAGTTCGGACAGAATGAGATGTGAAAAATGTACTCTACACTGCAGCAGGGGGGAATGGCCCTACCTGGAGTCTCTGGCAAAAGGCACCTGGAGAGACTCGAGGCCAACTGCTAGGGTTTTGGAGTCAAGCATATAGACGATCAGAGGCTTGCTATACTACTACTGACAGAGATATTGACGGCGTATGAAGGAGTTCGAGCTGCTTCGGAAGTGATTGGTACCGAAGCACAGCCGCTCCTGGCACCCCGGTTGCCAGTGTTGAACTGGATGTTTAAAGGGAAGTCTCCTTCCACACATCATGCAACTGATGCAACGTGGAGTAAGTGGGTAGCACTAGCTACTCAGCGAGCTCAAACAGGGAACCCAAACCATCCAGGAATTTTGGAGGTGATCATGGATTGGCCACAAGGCACAGATTTCGGAGGGTTCCCAGAGGAGAGGGTGGTGCGTGCTGAGGAGGCCCCGCCATATAATCAATTATCAGAAAATGAGAGGTGATATGCGCTATTCACTGGTGGATCTTGTCATATTGTAGGAAACCAGCGAAGGTGGAAAGCTGCCGTGTGGAGTCCTACTCGACGAGTCACGGAAGCGGCTGAGGGAGTGGGTGAGTTGAGTCAGTTTGCAGAAGTGAAAGCCATCCAGTTGGCTTTAGATATTGCTAAGCAAGAAAAGTGACCGGTGCTTTATCTTTCTACTGACTCATGGATGGCGGCACATGCCCTGTGGGGGTGGTTAAAGCAATGGAAGAAGAGCAACTGGCAGTGCAGAGGTAAACCCATCTGGGCTGCTGACTTGTGGCAAGATATTGCTAACTGATTAGGAAAGCTGTCTGTGAAGGTATGTCACATAGATGCCGATATACCCAAGAGTTGGGCCACTGAGGAACAACAAAACAACCAGCAGGTGGATCAGGCTGCTAAGATTAAAGCGTCCCAAGCAGAGTTGGATTGGCAACATAAGGGTGAATTGTTTTTAGCTTGGTGGGCCCATGACACTTCAGGTCATCAGGGAAGAGATGCAACATACAGATGGGCTCGTGACCAAGGGGTAGATTTGACTATGGACGCTATTTCACAGGTCATCCATGAATGTGAAACATGAGCTGAAATTAAGCAAGCTAAACAGTCAAAACTTTTGTGGTACAGAGAACAGTGGCTTAAATATAAGTATGGAGAAGCCTGGCAAATTTACTATATCTCCCTTCCATGAACCCTCCAGGGCAAATACTATGTGCTTACCATGGTGGAATGAATCACCGGATGGCTGGAAACATATGCTGTGTCTCATGCCACTGCCCATAACGCTGTTTTAGGCCTTGAAAGACAAGTGTTGTGGCGACACAGTACTCCAGAGAGAATGGAGTCAGGCAATGGGACTCGTTTTTGAAATAATCTTACAGACACATGGGCTAAAGAGCATGGTATTGAGTGGATATATCACGTCCCCTATCATGCATCAGACACTGGGAAAGTTGAACAATGCAATGGACTACTGAAGACTACCCTGAAAGCAATGAGTGCTGGAACATTTAAAAAATGGGATGAGCATTTAGCAAAAGCCACCTGGTTAGTCAACACCAGGGGAACTGTCAGCTGAGCTGGTCCCGCTCAGTCAGAGCTTTTACTTACTGTAGAAGGGGATAAGGTCCCTGTGGTGCACGTAAAGAATATGTCGGGGAAAACAGTCGGGGTTGCCCCGGCCTCAGGTAAAGGCAGACCCACTCGTGGGGTTGCTTTTGCTGAAAGACTGGAGCATACCTGGTGGGTGATGCAGGAGCGTGGAGAAGTTCTATGCATACCATTAGGACATTTGATTTTGGGTGAGAATCCTTAATTTTAAAATGTATGGTGTTAATTGTTACATAACATTAACAGTGTTTAATGTTTTTCAGGATAACATAGTGGTAATGAAACCAGAGCCAGCTTCATCGAATGGTATCCAGCAACAAGGAGCATGCTAGCCCTGAGCACGACACGTTACATTGCTGCGCCCAACTCCACCTGTCTGTCATCCTGTAGTGAGGCCTGGTCCTGATCTGACAACTGAGTGAATGCCACATCACTTGTTCCTACCCTAAAAGAATATTATGATAGATGGAACTCACAGTTTTGAACTAAAGAAACTCAACGGACCTTTTACAGGAATAGTTCATAGCTTTAGAGAATTATATTTGTGTGTGTATATATATATATTAGAACACAAATACAATAGTAACTTGAGTAACTTGAGTGTGACATATATATGATATGAAATAAGGGGTGGAATGTCCTGGTTTGAGTAACACAGGACTAATTTCTAATGCTTGGGAAAACTGCACATTTAGAAGAGACTAGTGTCTGAATTTATGAAAATATTTACTTTATAGCCAGCTATGGTGTGTGGGTTTCAAGGTCTCAGTGTTTTTCGAGCTCACCAGGCGCAGGGATGAGGAGGAGCGAGACCTGGGCACTTGACCCAAGCTGGCCAACAGGATTATTTGATACCATGAACGGCACATTCAATACAAATTAGAAAGTTTGCTGCAAAGTGCTCTCTCTCCCTTGATGGCTGCGATGCAGAGAACTTCTTGCAGCATGCTGGACCTCTGGGGCCTTCCCTTCCTCCCGAAGCCATGGCACTCACAGTGTCCGACATTTGCTGTCCACTGCTGGGAGTGCACAGCTTCCTGCTGATAGAACTGGCTGAGTATAATGCTTGTATATTGTATATTGGTATAGGGATCAATATTGGTTCTTTAGTGTTATTAATGTTAATTATCTAGTCTTATTCTATGAAATCTGTTTATATTTCAACCCCCAGGTTTCCTTGATTTTTTCCCGATTCTCCTTCCGGGGTGGGGAGGGGTCATCGGGTGATAGAATAGTTGTCTGAATGACAATAAATTGTTGTGGGTTTCTGAAACCGTAACACCATGCAAGGCCTTCTTCCTTATCTTTTAAACCTCTGCCCTCTGACAAAGTCCTCAGGTGTGTTCAGACTGTCAGGCACGCACTGTTACTGCATAAGACTTCTTCCTGTTAAACAACCAGGCAAAAAAATGTATTTGGGTCTTGCATGTTGCAGGAACATGAGTGTTAGGGAGAAGGTCTAGCCACAAGGGAGTTTTCTTTCAAACATTTAAAAGAAGAGTCAGGCCAACGTTCACACAGTTTGTTTTTGAGAGGGGAATTAAATCCCTAGGAGGAACTAAAAGAATTCGCCTGTGTAGTGATTTAGAGCTGTCTCACTGCTTCCTGTTTATCATCAAGCATTTGATACTTGTTTTGTATCATACCTCCAAAGGATTAAGTGGCTTCCTGTTGCTGCATAATGACTTGATCCCTATTTGATGCTGGATGAAAACAAGATTGAGCATTTCAGGTCAGAATGCTCCAGAATTAGATTATTTTATGGAAAAATTATGATTATGATTTAAGGATTAAATAATCCTTCAACAATCCATTTATGACGACAAGTATGTGATGGGCATTTTTCAGATATGAAGCCACATCCAAGTGAAATATGCAGTGGACTGCTTGTGGTTTGTTAACACAGAAGGGACACATCCAAAGCCATATAGGGAAACAATGGGAAAAGCTAAAACTAGAAGGCAATCCTTATAAACTTGCACCAGGTCATGATCATCTCCCTAGACATAATCTCTGGAAGATACAGGTGTACCTAGAAGTGAGAATCATGAAAAGCTCAATTCTCTGGCTGCCACTGAAGTTATATGCAAGAAACTTCAGGTTTATCTGCTAGCATGCAGAATACCCACTATTCACTGTCAGGTGGATTATGGCAGCAAAAGTGATAATATTTAATGAAATGGGAGAAGGAGCTACTTGTTCTCAGTCAAACTTTTGAAACAGCATTTAAGAAGGAGAAAGCATATAAGACAAACTGCAATGGAGCAAGCTCTGAACGACTTTGTATTTAAACAAGTACATTTTCCTTTTTATTTCATAAGAAGTTTACTGTTGAAAAAATGGTATGTATTAAAGCAAACACATTATACACATAGATTAAACATCAGATAGCAAAACCTTACGGAATGAGCACTACTGGTTGTATTGTATAGGGTTTACAATCAAAGATATATTTAAAAACCCTCAAGAATTAATGTACTTTCAAGGTAAATTAGGCACAAAATTTAGCTTGTAACTAGCTCTGCAAGCATCTCACTGTGATTTCACTGTTACAAAGTATTACAAGTGATCAAAAACATAAACTGACTTTTTAAATTTTTAAAATTTTATTCGTACTATGTGCTGAAATAGTACAAATGTATACAACACTCCACCTTTGTTAAAAAAGCATGTACAATAGGGACTAGAAAGTAGAATCAAGGGCTACACAGGAAATTAGCCCTTTATTTGCACTCAGAATTAGTATGGCATAAATCTATGGCTTTGCTTTGTGGACATATTTGAAATTGAGTAAGTCCTACAAATATGGGGAAGAAACAGGAAGATAGTAAGGTATTTTTAGTGAATATGAGCTACAATAGCAACCTTTTAAAGGAACATTATTAGTAAGGAAACTAGCTGGTATCTGACATACATGCCTCCCTCAGTTTTCTGAATAGGATGCAAGATACAATGTGAAATTTTAAAGAATGAGAGATTGTCTCACAAAAAAAAAAATCCAAGGAGCAAAAAACCTTGAAGTGATTTCCTGCAAAGTTTTAGCTTAGATGAGGCTTTAGCTTAGAAAGAATCACTAATATGCAAGAAGTGAGAAGCCAACATCAAGTCTGTGGACCATAATAAAATCTTACCTCACAGAAAACATAGGGATCCTCTAAATATACATATTAGAAAAGTGTTTGATTAAAATACCGCATTTTTTTTTTTTTTGTCTTCCATTAGCAAAATGTATTGCTGAAAGTTGTCCTTTTTTGCTTGTTTAAAACAAAACCCATTATGATTGCCACAGAACTACAAGGAACTGCGTACTTTACTTTCTAGGGGTACACTTTTACTGCATCATACAGGAATTGCTTAATAGGTAAAAATAAATGTCTTAAAGTCTTAATGCTGTTTTTGATTAGCAGAAACAGAAAAAGGAATGCACTGAAGCAAGATGATAACAAAGTGTGTCATGCAGCATTTTAGCTTGATGTATACAGTATTTCAAACCAATGATGTGACCGGAGGGTGGGGGTTTTAATCCATTACATTCACATGACATCATTTAGAATTAAAATTGTATGTGAAGGCAAACTGTGTGGAAACGTGAAAAATACTGGGATGCCTAACAAAAGCGTGCCAGATGTGTTATTGTTTCTAGCATGCAGAGCTAATGCTTAAAGGCCTATCACAGCAGTATGAACGACTGCTACTTCTAGTTCTTTACATTACTGCTTTGTTGATGCTGGCTGTGGTCTGGTCACGGTCAGCAAGTGCTGTATGGCATTAGGAAGTTAACCCACAATCTCTGCAGGTTCAGTGACCAACTTAGATCCATCCCATGCTGTCTTGAACTGTTCAGGAACCGGAAATTCTTTCTGGTAAGAAACAAAAGCAACAACGATGGTTAAATAAACAGTGGATACCTCATGAAAACTGGTGGAATACTATTAGTGCTGCATGACTGAGAAAGCATTGATAGCTCAGACATGCCAGGATTAGAGAGAAGCCTTCTTCATTACCCTAGGAAGTTATTTTACAATGCCACACAGGAAAAAGCCTTATTGCTACCCAGTTTCAAATAGCCTTGGTATGGTACTACTTTGCAATAATCCCTCTCACGCCATTATTTGGAACAACTAAGTAAATAAGCCTCATGTCAGAAATGACTTTAGATTCCATCAGTGTCTGGGTTGGAAGACAGTAGAAAGGATTTAGATGTGGAGACTGACTGAGGAGACTAATTTTAAAGACGAAAGCAGTATTATAATATGGAAGAATAAAAAAAACCCTATCATTTTAAGTGTAATATACACTTCAAAAGACTCGGCATCCCTTGTGGGTTACACAAAATGAAGCAGAACATCAAAGAAAGTCTTCTGTTCTGTGTATCCGGTGAAAGGATGGGAGATGTTGGGTCCTCCTCTGTTCCCAGTAAAAAAAAAGGTGGAGAAGGGTTTTTTCATTCAGACCTCAAAATGGTGTTTTACTACCCAGTAATGTCAGATGATACGGTGATTTGAGGCGAGACTGATCAAAAGGACCTTTTTTTTTTAATAGGTGAATATGCACCCACTGAAAATCATTCCCTTTTTAGTTATCTGAAGTTGGGCATCCGACAGTCATTTTTGGAAATGTGGAACATGAGAATTCTCTTGTTACATATTTTCTTTTATGAAGCCTAAACCCCTTTACCATACAAAATTCCAGCCCAAAAGATGAGCCAGAAATTTAAGTTCTGTCTATGGCTATTCAGTGCAATTTCAACACTGCTCTGTTGAGGAAACTAGGAAACCGTTAGGAGTATGCTTTGCCTGCATGATCCCTTACTAGCGTGTGAAGTGACAGAGCATGACTTCACTAGAAATGCCAGTGGGCTCAGTGTGAAAATCTTACCCGAACAGAAAAGGAGCCAGGAAAATGCACAAGTGGCTTTTAAGGACATATGTTGAAAATACTAGTATTACAAAGCTACCCATGTACCTACAGCTTTAGAAAAAACAAGTATATTATACTGTATTATTTCATTTGTAGTGGTATTATATTTATCATAGTTTTAGCAACATCATCTTCAGGCTTGAGTGCTCTTATGTGAAGTGAGTTTCTTTGGGAGATTATGTTTAGATATCAAAAAAGAAAATTAAATGGACAGGACATTAAGCCATTATCTATCAAAATGGAAGGAAATAATGTCATGTCTGGTCTTTGAAATAACTCTGTGCCCCACAAAATAAGGAGTTCTTCCTGCACAGATAGCTGAGATATTGGTACATAGAAATTCAGTTGTTTTGGATCACTTTTTGGTGACGTAGTATGTGTGGTATGTTAGTTTATTTCCTAGTAGTTTAAATGCTATTAGCTACCAAGACTAGTGGGGAAGCGGGAGGAAAGCTTTTAAAATATCTCACTCACATAATCACCATCTTGGGGGATGAGGATGTTCATCTCGGATGACTTGGCACTCACAATCTCACAATCTAATGATTCCTCACTGAGGTAGATGTGGCAGCCTTCTGTTTTGTTAATAGATATGGTTGGCACTTTCCCCATCACCTGCAAAATAAAACCCACTTAACATCAAATCTTAAAATGCACACAAAAATACCATTTATCATGTACTCATTGCCTGCCAGGTCTAATTTTGGCCACCAGCATCTGATCTGTGTGTCAGCTGCTCGCATGATGCTTACATTTGATTTATGAGATGCTGAAAATTCTTGGTGGTGGTAACAAAGATCTATACACAACAGCATACTTATATAGCAAGCTTTTAATACACAGTTTGATGCAAGTGCTTCCCTGATTCTCTTTAATTTCAGTGGCACTTTTGTGCTGATATTTAGGCGGTGTTCACCTTGTTCATCAGCGAGAACTGGTTAAGAAATCAAATGTGTCAACCCCAACACAGTAAGGGCAAATGAAAGATCCCAGCATACAGTAGTACTCAACAAGTGATTTGTAACACGTTCTGAAGCCTTCAAAGTTCTTCCAGGTTTTACAGCCCGCAACAGGAAAGGGTTTTTATCCTCTTCAGGCAAGCTACAGTGCTAAAAAACCACTGAGATCACTTTAATTTAATCTCTAAAGGTATTTCTTATGTCACTTCAAAAGCAAGCACAAGATTTACTTGAGGGGAAAAAGGGTAATTTCTTGTTTACAATTCTACAGATTAAAAGATTTCTTCATGGCTAACTGCCTGACTCGCTGGTTGTCAGTGAAAATTCCTCCTTCTGCTCCTGCCCTCTCTAGCAGGGACAGCAATATACTCTGGACAAGGCGTCAACAGGGCAGAGGTTATTCTGAGCCATAAAACAGTAATGGCACGTGATAGATAGGTACTTGTTAATGAAAGAGTGTCTCTCATCATTCAAGTTAAGAATATATTTTCAGCTTCAGTTCCTTAAATGTGACAGTAAACAAAGAACAAGTGGTCTGTCCTCTTGCATCCCACCCTGATCCTGAAGTCTGATCTATGGAGTGGATCAATGCATCTTAAACTGATCTTTCTTTAATGGGTTCTCATGCAATAGAGAACAAAAGAGGGTGTGTTTAATAAAGTTTGCAAACATCTGGCAAAAAAAAATAAAACACTGAGAGAAAGGGGAGCCAGCCACGCAATATGGCAATGAAGTAACTATTTATAGCAAAATATGTAGGATGAATTTACTGACATTTGTTGCATTAACATATCATGTATTTGCAAATTATAATCTCAGGTCTTCAAAATACTGAGAAAATTGAGGTGGTCAGCACTTGGCATACCGAAACCCTGCAGAAGCTGCCTGATTCAAGCAGCATATAGCATATAGCCAGCATCTACCTTCTTAAGTGGAACTTCACTCTGCTCCATGGCATAGAAGCCTTATGCAATATTCATAGAACCTGCTTAATCAAAAGAATTTTCATTCTTAGAAAAGATACTTCCCCTCTATTTGAGTACTAACAAGCTGTGGTTTCACTGTTCATTACATATGAATTTTTCAGCTTTTATGAGTAGTTCTAGAGGTAATGATAAAAATCATCTAGTTATTTTAAAAAAACACTGAAATAAATGCCTGGGATCTTTTTCTTTAACGAACTGTCTCTGCCATAAGAAGACATGTAGGCATCATGAATAAAACTGCTTATTTCAACTTAGAAGATGGTGCACAGCTGGTAGCAATGTCAGTCACTTGCATGAGGTTCAAAATATAAAAAACCATCTTGCTATTATTCCCTGTGGTGGCTGTGACCAGTATTTCCAAAGCATGGAGCAGGATTATCTACATTTAATGTCATAGAGCAGGCACAACCTTTTAAGCAAAAGACCTCACCTTGCTTGAAGACTGGCAGTTTGATATAATTTAATTAACATTTCATTTTTTTTTCACTTAAAATAATACAACCTAAGGTTCCTTTCTTGAGCCTAGGTCGTGTATGTTGGACACAACCCAGTTCTGGAGCATGTATAGTCAGACCTCTTTAGAACAGGATGAATGAAGTGCTGTAAATGTCAGGCAGACTGTCTATATTTTGGAGGGGGCAAGTGTCCCCAGTAGAGAGGGCAACATATGGATTTAAAATACATCTCTCTCCTTTTCACGAGAACCACAAGGAAGCTGATGTCTGATGAAGCTTTGCTTACCGGTTGTCAAAGAGAAAACCAGCAGAGGCTCATAGCCCATTTGTAGGCAAGTGGTGAGTACATTACTTACTCATGTAATGTGCCACGTTGCTGGCAGGGGAGATTTTTGAAATCCCACCACCTACTTTCACTTTATGTCATTTAGTTGCCCTTTGACAATCTATTTGAACATTTCCATTGAGAAAATAAGAAAAACAGATATAACCATCTTCTGGGCTTAGAAATCAATTAGCTAACTGCCAGAATTTGTTCCATAAGCACCACTGAACTTTCACTTCCTAGGAGCTGTTTACCACGAAAGCAAGAAAATTAGGGCCAGAAGTAATAGTTCTTACAGTGTACAGATCTGTCAGCTTCACTGGAACCAGAAGGGACTGGGCTAAGAGAAGTTTGTTCAGTGATGCTCAATAGTTTTCATAGGCATTTTCTAAATACATCAGCAGAATTTAGTGCATATAAAGATATATTAGGATGCATCAATCTCTTATTTTTGTTGTGCTCCTGTGAGTTTTTAAAATCTGCTCATTCCCTGTCTATCTTTGTTTTTCAAATAGATATTTACCTGAATCTGAATATCCCTGGAATTGATCACTTCCACGATTCCCACAACGTTGTCAAACACAAGGCCAAACTTTTTACAGTTGTCTAAAATAAAAGCAATCATAAATAAGAAAGGCAAATATATGCACACCTACTACATTAACTACAAAAATTCCCAGTCTTGCACTGCATAGCTGAGCAGCTTTACTCACGTGATCAATCCTTTAAGTGAATGGAATGATTCAGATGCATTATTAATCACGTACGTCAGTTTTTTCAAGATTGCCATTTAAAGCCCAGCTGAGCTACCTACTCACCAATAGTAATTGAATTGATTTTTCCTTTTATCTGAAGTGTAGATCTGTTACACTTAAAAATGTAGGCCACTTGCTTGAGTTCAGTGTTGTTAATGACCAGGTCATTCTTATCCTCTTGATATTCCTATTTCAAAAGAAAGTTTATTTAATTGGTTATCTTTAACTAGCTGTCAGACAGAGTTTAGTACAACTGATCCTTGACTCATCGCATCTTCAGTTACAACAGAGCAATATCCTTCCTGTGGCTTAAAAATCTAATCTGCTTGGTGATCGGATGTTTCACCTAATTCACCCTTAGACGACACGTATATTTTAGAGCTGCAGGAACCGAAGAACTTAGCATAGGCCATGACAAAACCCATTAATTTTGTAGCAAAGACATTATGCTCACAACAATTTAAAAATACACTTACAAAACTGTTGCTTGGCTCCCATCCAGTTTAGGCCGGCACCTTGAAGAACAGGGCAAGTTTTTGTTTCCCCCAAATGTTACATCACGTTCTATACAGTGTGTTATGAACAGGTGCAGGCATTACCATATACAATAAGGAGTAAGAGGTGAAGAAATTTCCTTTCATTATGAAATGTGAAAGGACATTTACATTCCATGGATGTCGAGGAAAGACTAGGGATCCACAAGAAAAATTCCAGGTACTATAACCCTAAGGCAACATAACACAGGCAAACAGTGACTGCACCTTACGCAAACTCAACTCCACAATAATGACTGTGTATATAACCTTCTGTATGACTAAACTGCGTATTGTTTCCTCCCTCTTTTAACCAACACAGTCAGGGGAATTTTCACTCATCGATTCTTTGGTATATGCCTACATAAATTAACTCCCAAACTTTAAAGAAATTATCTTTTCCATCTGTAGATCGAGCAAAAAGAAAACACTTCTGTAATTCTAAGCGTGGGAGACATGCTTGCATGGAATGGCTGATGAAAAATAAATGTATAATCCCATTGGTTAACAAAGCTGGAGAAAGTGCTCTGTGATAATACTGTTATCTCTCACTCGCATAAATGGCCTGCAAGAAGAGGTTTTAATTGGAGTTCTCCACTGGATTTGTTTCTGGGGGACCGTCTGATTTTGCAAGGAATTTATATGCTGGTTCTGACGTTCTCCAGCTCAGACGAATTAGTATATGATTCTCAGAGGCAAATGAATTAACTTCAGATGCTACAGAATAGTAAAAGCTAAACTGCAGCACGGCAGAGCAATTCAAGACTCAGCCCATTTTAGTTGGAACTTTGATTTGTTGCATCTTGATCAAGGCCAGCCTTTTGCAAGATGTTTCAGTGCTCAACCTGGTCTGCAATGTGCAGGGTGCAATTCCAAGGTGTGACTGGAACTCACCACTCTCCACTTCTTTCCCTCTAGCTCTAAGACAGGGGCATGGCTCTGCTGTGGGGAATTCTTGGGAGAGGTGGGACTTGGAGTATGGCTTTTTGTCGGAGAACGAACAGATGGACATTGGGCACGTAGGCTGGGGTTCTTGTGAGTCTTCTGGTCATCAGAGACATGTCGAAGCCCTAAAAAAAAAAAAAAAAGTGTTCATGAAAGAGAGTCTGTTTTCCAGTCCTAATGGTGTTCATATTTAAGCAGGAAAGGTTCATTTGTAATCGTGTTACATTATTCTGTGAATTTACATTTTTTATTTCCTCAAAGTTTGCCTGGGTAATGACCTAAAGTGTTAAGTGCCTACATATATTTAGCAGTTCATATAAAACCTCTTTTACTGTGGATGGGCTATCTTAGTATCTACAACAGGAAATGCTGCAATGTCTTCTAGTCCCTTTCTGTCTGTAGCAAGCTCTGAGAGCTTGTTATATCATATTTTTCCATCCATAAAAATGAGATTATTTTTCTAATTCATGACAATATTTGACCTATGCTTGCAGCACTAAAGGCAGATATACTAATCATATGTATTTAAACTCACAACCATTCACTTCAGTTACAACAGTCTAGTATTAATACAAAAAAGCCTTATTATTGTACTCCACGCTGAGCTGTAAGCCATACCTTTTCACCTAACATTTTGACACGGGTTGGTACACTGAATGTGAATCAGAAAGAGGGATGCATTTTTATTGCAATTGCAACTTAGAGGTTCACCAGCTACTCAGGATTGAAGATATCCAGCTTGGCTGCCTTAAAATTGAAAGGATACCTCTAAATAAATGGTGTGAATTTCAGGTATGCTGAACATATTTGGGTGCCGTTCCTTCTAAATGAGGTTTTGGTATGCAGTCTCGTCCATCAGACTCAGTGCAAGCCTCAGAAAGATCTGAGCTGCTTAAATGTAACTTAAAAAAAGTAGTAGAAGTTGGGTTGATACATACAGAAGCTCTGGATGTATTTTGACTCATGGACCAAAATTTGATTTCTTTTCTCCTGACCTTTGGTAATTGCCTCTCCCTGGTTAAGCTGTGCAAATAGGGCCGAACGAGATGCAGTTCCTTCATCCTTTACGGTTTCTGTATCAAAGATGGGGGGAGGTCCAGGTGGTGGCGGTGGTGGTGGCGGTGGTGGGGAGAGGCATGACCCACTTGTTAAAACAGATCGCATAGACATGGGCGATGCAACAGGACCCTGTTTGAAATAGATGGAAATTATTTTACATACAGTGTTTCAAGGAACATTGTAATTATGACAACTCTTATTTATTAACATCATTGAATGCTGTGAGTTTGAGTGACTCTAGGGAGCCACAGGCTGAGAAGAATTTCTGGCACCATAACTGAACGTAATTCTGTGAATCTTTCCCTGCATCAAAGCAGGCAAGGCTGGAAAGACTGACAGTCCACAGCGCTACCTTACTGCAGGACTACTGCACCTAAAATATTTCTCTCAAATGCTTGTCAAGAGTGATGTTAAAAATCTTTAATAGTAAAGATTCCATAATTTATTCCACTGTTTACTTACATGAAAGGGAAAATGTCTCCTTCTTTTCAGATACCAAATTCGGTTAGCCATAGCTTGGTGTGCATTCAGAAACATACAGAAAATGTTTTGATCTAACACAAATAACTGGGAGGGTCATGAACTGTCACTTATACATATGCAACATGCTAAATTGTATGCAAGAGCTAAAATGCTGTTCTCCAGACTGTTCAAGTCATCTGCAAAGATGCAAATTACAGCAGAATGTAAAACTATGGTGATTCAAGTCTCCTATTTCTGAAATTCAGTATTTGAGGTTTTAGTTCAATTTCTCAAATTCTTTTTTTCTTTTTTTCAATTGCAGGAAATCACAGCACACAAGTTAGAAGTGAGGGGGGCCTTCGTAAAGTAAGTAATCCAGTCTTTCAGTTTGCAGAATCAAAAGTACATGTTTTGGTCTGAATTCTAATGCTTACATAGAATATTATCGAACAGGCAGAAAATACTAATAATGATCTAATTAAAATTTTATGTATCCTAATAATAGATGTTAGACAGAAACTGAGAATAACTTTTTCTGTCTTGCCACTGAGTGTCACTCTGATCCCACCTCTCTGCAGCAGAGCCGAGACTGTTTTAAAAGAACCGTTGTGAAAAATTAGATTGGTTCTGATGAATTTAGCTACTTATACAGATATTGTGCATTGCACCAGCACATACTTATTAGGTGGGCAGATACAATGGGAAAATGTCAGGGACTTACAGAGTCACAGCTCCTCTAATTGGCTACCTTTGTTAAGAGATACAGGTTGTTAAAAGTGCATCCCTGGTAATCAATACTGGAAACAGATACTGCTTAGCTGGACTCAGAGGATATTTTTAACCATTTATGATGCCACTCCTTTCTGCTTTCCACTAAACTGAAACAGTAAAGTATCCATCTGGTTCGTGCATCTCACATGGGTGAGAACTGTAGCTATTTTTAAAAAAGAAAACTTGTTCTGCCCTGTAATCCCAAACTGATAACAGGAAAGGGGCTGAGGTGCACATGCTCTTTTTTTTCCTCTTCAGGCATACTTTAAAAAAAAAGAAAGAAGCCTGGCACATTTGAACAAGTAACTGCATTCAAACCTCTTAGTCATTATGACCCTAATTAGAGGAGCATGGAAATGGAATAATACTAGTTAACGTCTTAATGTACACCCTCTATTGGCACATGCATCTTCAGGATATAAGTACTGTTGCATTTGAAGGAGCTGTTTACGGAGTATGGTAGGGATGAATACATAGCAAGATTCTTTGTCAGATTTGTGACGTTAAAACTGCATTGCACAAAAAAGACTGTTGAATTCCTGGTACTTGGGTGAGTAATGAAACTGATGTAGTGGTACAGTTTGATCGTTTCTCAAAGGATCCAAGATCTCTTAAGGGAATGAGCTCTCTTCTATGCTATTGAATCTTTTTGATCAAATGTAAACAAATGAGAAGAATCTCCTTTTGGAACTGATTTTCATTTATTGTCAAGATATACCTGAACTGATGTGGACTGCTTTTAGAGACATTTCTTTGTTGCATGGATACATTTAACTCAGAGCGTTTCTGCTTACATATTTAGTAGTTATAGGTTATTGTTTTAGGCTGGGGACAACTTCTTCACCGGGCTCTCAATTTACAGTGCCTGTCTTCCTGCCTCTGCTAATGCCAGTAATGTTACCTACAGCAGAGTTGGCACAACGGTGAATTATTATAATAAAAAAAATGAAAGTAAATGGATTTAGTGGCACAGTCAGTTGTTGCTGCCTGAGGTACAATAGAGATCTTCCCTATCTGTCGCCTGCAACCATAGCAACTGAATCCACTATGTTCTGGTTATCCAGAATTATGAACATTGCATTTGCAGGGCTTTTTAAAATACTCAGATACCCAGAAATGGCACTCACTGTTCACAGTGCAGTGTGAGCATGCAGTTATGAATTATGTATGCTTTATGGGAGGAGATTAATAGTAGTAGTGGTGGTAGTTAATAACTTGTAGTCTGAGATAAAAACCTGATTTCCCAAATTCCAGAGTGACATCTGATTTCCCAAGCATACCTTATTGCTTCCACCTGCATAAATACAGTGCTGTGATTTTCCAGAAACTTGTGTGCGTAAGACTCATGTTCATTTGGAATTAACACCAATTAAATTCTGCAAAGGCTGCAAAGATGCATTAGAGAAAAAAAGATGTAGAAGTTATCTGGGTATTCTGCATACAACACAGAGCGGTGGGTCACCCTGCCAGTGTTTGCTTAAAGTGTCAAACTGAAGGCCATCACAAATCATGCAGGAGACTCCAGGCTCAAATGGTGGTGCTAAGTAGTGCATCAAAGGCAGTTTCCCAAATGGCAACAAAAGTATGGGAATGTCTCTGTAACTGAGGTGAAAGCAACTCAGAGGGATTTATCTGTGGAAGTGGAGGATCCCTCTCCCAGAACTCTGAAAGGACTATCTTGTGAAAGTACAGACAAAAGGGAAGGATTTTAAATACATCAAACAAGTTTGGATGTGATTTTGTATGACTGGAGAATGTCTTATTTACTTTTCAAGAAAGAGCAGAGGTAGGAAAGGGTCTGGGAAACTAGGAGTATCTTTCCCTTCTGGAGCAGTACTGATGAAAAGACAAGTCTAGTCAAAAATCTCAATCCTTGACCTGAGGAGTGAAGACATTCTAGTCCTTTGAGTGGGTTTCAAGAGTTGGGAAAAAAAAATTATCCCTTGCCCTCATGCTGCCCATCTGCCTCCTCTTTTTTTTACAAGCCTGGTCCCTCCACCAAAGTCAGTGGCTATCTCCACTGAGCTCAAAAGATTATGAGTTAGATCTAATTAAGAACACAGGAGCTGTCACAAGGTCTCTTAATTTTATGCAGTCACAGAAATAAGAGATGGACTGAACCTTTGTTGTTAACTTTTCTCCTGCATGACAAATTCTTGTCTAGTTTATGACCTGAGTTAGAGCTATGCAAGCTAACAGATACTGTATCATGGTATTTTCAATTATGTCTGAACATCTATGGCCATTCTGGAAACTGCAAACAATTGCAATCATAAATTAGGTCAGGCAAAATTGAAGGACAAATCAAAGGCGAAAGGTTGCTGAAGTGCAGGGAGGGACTAACTGCTCCACTGTAGATCTACCATCTTACGGCACGGACACATCCAGTAGGACAATCCCCCACTGAAAAAGAACAGCATGGAAAAGACAGACAAGTCTCACTAATGAGGAGGCGTACAGAGACTTGCTGTAAAGAGGAGTTCAGCCTCACTCTGGCTTTTGTCTTCTTTTCTTTGCCATTTTGATTTACCTGACTGAAATCAAACAAACATTCAAGTGAGGTGAAATTCTTTGTGGGAAGAGTGGCTCAGGGAAATTCTGACAAGGGACAGAAAGCACAAAAGTGAACTGGAAATGCAGAAAACACCTTGCACTTCTTGCATTCCCTGCATGCCAGGAAGATGGGACCTGTGCTGCACTCAAACACGCTGATGAAAAAGGTAGTTTTAAAACCACTCTAGTGAAGCGGTTCCAGGAACTTTCTTTTTTGATTAATTTTGACCTCTATTAATACACAGACCTCCAAGCCACCAACCTAATCGCTGGCAATCGGTTTGCTTTCCTTAGTCACCCTTCCAAGATCACTTAGACCCTCAGGTTCTAGAACATTTCTGAACCAGACTCTTAAACTGCTCTGGTATCTGGCAATACTTGTGCGTAGTCCTATCCAATTTCAACTAAAGTGCCCTTCACAAAGTCCATTCATTTCTGTTCTGTATAGGCTGGTGTTTGTGAGAGCTGCTGGCAATAAAATAGCATGTTATATGCCCGCAAAAGTTCATCTATCCTAAAGCAGCAGGTGCTTACCAGCGTTGCTATTTGCAAACAAGTCTTCAGATTAACTTCAAGCAGATGTTAACACCAGTGTATCTTTACACAAAGAGTATTAAGAGCCATTTGGACTAGCAAAGGCGGTTATTTGCAAGCCGCCTTTCTTCCTCTTTTATTTCAGCTGTTTGCCTCGGTAACAGCTGCTGTTCTCAGTGCTGTGGTGCCTATAGACATCACGTCAAGTTATGCCGATAGCCCGCTGTTCCCATTAACATGTTGGTGTGGTCATTTTTCCATCGTTTGCAAATACGCCCCTTGTAAGAATTATCAGGGGAATAGATAGCTTCAGCCTTTCTTTGTGAAAATATAACACAAAAATAAGCCATTTACTTTTAACCTGCTAGCTTTGTACCATAGCGAACTCAATGTGCTTTAAAACTTGCTCCTGGAGCTTTCTGAAATGGGGGAAAATGTAATTCTCCGAGTAAGGTCCTATGAAGAACAGGAGATGTGAGCCCTGCAGCCTTGTAGTAACAGCTCTGTAGGGGCTGGAACATTCCAGAGATTTCCTCCCAGGGAAAAAAATTGTCTTCAGCCTCCAGCTACCATGCTCTGAATGGGGTGACAGGAACGGGTCCGGGTTTGCTCCTCACTGGATAGCCCAGAGCCATCTGCAGAGAGGCCCGAGGGCCTCCCATTGACTGTGGGCCAGTATCTTCCTCTAGTGACGGCGTCTGAAGCTACTCATGGAGCTGGGTCTGATAAATGTGTATTATCACTGGGCAAGGGTCTGCAGGATTGCAGTACAGCCTCAAAGTATGTTGTGTTTCTACCTTTACATTGTAAGACTGGCAGAAGGGTGAGGTACTCTTCTTTTTCTCCTTGCTGGCTACCGAGCTGGCTCACTGGAAGAAAGAAATCACTGTTTATGTTGAGGCAGTTGGCTGGGTAAAATTAATCTATGTTGAATCTCACCTAATTCCCTTGAAATTACTGTAGAGATGAGTGAAGCCCTTTGCTTCTGAGAAGCTGGGCCTTGTTACAGCACATTTCTCCTAAAGGCTTCCCCTGGAGCACAGAGCAACAGCCAGTCTTGTTAGAGAAATAAAATGCTGTTCGTACATAACACAAGTGCTCTGGATGCCATACTGTCAGTCATTTTTGGTGGCCATATGCAGCTTGACATGTCTTTAGGTCTAAACACGGCTACTGAGAGACAGTAAGAAATTTTTTTTTTAATGTCTTATGACAGATGTTACTATTTCCTGAGCCATTCTTGCTGAGCAATTCCCTGGGTTAGCCTTCCATGTCACTGTTACTATATTTGTAGTATTGTAGCAGCAAAGAGCCCAAGTCAGAGGCTCGTATCTCTGGGTATACGAGGGGCTTACGTGCCAGGCCCTGTATAAACACCCGCAGTGCTCTGCTGCGTCTGTCCCGCTTTAGGCTGACACAGTCCAGCACGGAAACTGGGGGGAACAAAGTTCTTGGGGTGGGAACCTGCTGCGGAGCAGTTGAATGAACACACATTTCTTGTAGCTGCAATGGTCATTTTTGCTCAGGACAAACAGATTATAAACATCTATAAAATACACAGAAATAAATTATATATGCATGTGTGTAATATATAGTACCTATTTCGTTAGTCATTCATATTAAGAGGTAAGTATCTATTTGCGGCTGAGGCAACAGGTGGCTTAGACAGAGGCATAAAATCCCTTCCTTAATTTATTGAAAAGCCACCTTTTCATGGCAGCAGATAAGCAGGAATCCTAATGGGGACTACATTCTTCTCAAAAAAAAAAAGGTATCCCTGTTTTCTACCCCTCCCCCTTTATAGTAATCCTAGTTTCACACCTAAGATGATTTCAGCATTCTGTATTATTCTTTCCTACAGATGCACGGCCAAAGACAAGAATTGTGAAGCTCAAAATATCGTGTATCAACCTCTGGGAACAGGTGGACTGTGACTCAGGGGCACAGAGCTCTTGTTAAGGTGTTTTTTGTGTAAAAGTAGCTTAGCACAACAGTTCTATTACCTACCGTATTTAAGCCATCTGTCTGCAAGAGGTTATGCTGCCCTGAGATCTGCAATTTACTAGATGAAACAGGTGACTTACAGGGCCTGTAATCTTTGTGAGTTAAAACACAGAACAGCAAAAACCAGGCCAGCCTCTTTTCTTGTTACCGGGTCTCAGCAGAATTACTTATCTGTTGAGTTTGCAAACTTTGAAGCCCCTTTTAATACACTTCTGCCATTTATCAGCTGTTCAGGACTTAAAACGGTGCTTATATCTTCACAGTTACCCAAACAGAAATGTTGTATGCAGCCAAGTTCTTCTAAATAACTTGAGAACTGTATGCGAACTTGCTGCCACAGGCACACTAAACCATCTTTTACTTATATAAACATTCAGTTAAAAAGAAGACCAATCCCTTTAGCAATATAGTAAAGTTTTAACAGAGGTGCCTTTTCCTTTTTTCTCCATTTTACATACTTTCAATTTTCTTTTTCCTTTCTCTGTTCTGTTGGGACTAGGTTGCATTATGTTACCGGTCAGGTTGCATTTGACAGCTGTTGTCAAACAAGCCTCTCCCAGGTTCTCTCTTCACATGTCTGAATGGTGTTCGGTCACTGATGTTAAAAGGACACTGTTGATATCCAGTGAAGACAAATATTGTCAGCCGTTGCTGGAATAAGGGAGTAAAACTACTTTCTTTCAAAGGGATGTGGATGTAATTGAGGCAGTCTCCACCAAAGAGGCAACTATTGTAGTTGTCAGGACAGCCAGTTTCTAAATTGACTATGTTCTCTGAGAAAGAAACAGTTAAGTTTAAAGGATGCAAATTTTTTTCAACAAAAAAAGTATAAGGAAATAGGGAAAGGGAAGGGCAGGGAAAGGAATAGAAAGGCACAGAAGAGGAAAGACTATGAGAAAAATTGAGCACTCTGAAAATGTCTACATCTTATCCAAGACACAGGCATTTAAATCAGTGTATCTATGCTGCTCTTAGTTCTATCTGAATGAGGCCTCTGGGATTGTAGTTGTGGCTGTGGCTGGAATTCGGCACTGCAGTTTTGACCTTTAGCTGCAGTGAAGTGGCTCAGACGATGGCTTCCTGATAAGTGGGTCAAACTAAACACAGCATAGAAGAGATACTGGACAGATAATAGGAAGCTTTTGCATGCAGAAATTGGTCTTTTGCAGCTTGTTGACCTCAATATGTAGAGAGATGATATATTACAGGAAAACGTTTTGATAGTATAGGAGAGAGGCAGAGCCATTTTATAAGAAAATGTCTGGAGGTGATAATTTTAGACAAGAATGAAATGGCCAAAATCTGTACTGAGACTACTATAATTGTGCTCAATCAGGCTAATGTAGGAATTACAATGGTTCTTCTCAGGAGCCTGCGGAGAATTTAAACTTTTAAAGAACATTTTAAGAACCTGTCTAATGACTTATAAATATTTTTTAAAATTATATTTCAGGAAAAAAAGACTTGAAGATGTAATTGGCTTCTATGGGAATAGGATATAAATAAATCCCAACTGCTTGTAAAGATGCAGACTTCCTCCTAAGAATTTGTTTTGATTTGTAAATGGTGGGGGACATTTGTCACTTGAGTGAAATTCTGTATTAGAAACTAAACCCTGTACTGAAATTCACTGCTAGTTAGTAAATATTTCCTGTTTGCAAATAATCCTGCTGGCAAAATGTGTCCCACATGACTATTGTATACAAAGAACAAGAACTTAACTTCAGATCCACCTGCAACTGAGAGAAATATTCAAGACAATTATTCTTGAACAAGATTTGTTTCTTAACACTTATTTGATATACAGGAAACTACAGCAATCTCTCATTATTACTGGTTGTTTTCCTGCTGCAAAGTTAACCTGCAGAAACAGGAGCAGAAGTTTCACTTTCCCCATCTTACTCATGCAGTCCTTGCAGCAAACAAACTTTTATTGGGCTTTCTTGTGAGCTTGTATTACTGCTGTTCATTTCTTTGCATCACCAAAAAAAAGTAGAGCGGGAAGAAGGAGCCATACTTCAACGGAATCCCTTATTTAGGCGAAAAAAAAAGGAAAAAACGGGCACCTGCTGTTTATCAGTAAGAACTGGAAAAAGACATAGGTTACTGTTACAGCTGTAGATTTCACGTTAAAGTCAGAAAGTTGTAGCAAGCAAAAATGACAGCTGCTGCATGCGTAAAATGCTACACTGGGCACTTAACACATTTCATTATAAAAAACAGCTTTTGCATAAGACTCATTGACATCTGAGAATGTCATGTGGTAGCAGATTAAAACTTGCAAATCTCCATCAGGTTGGTAATTGCTATTGTTCTCTTTGTCAAGATGGCCGAATTGTGATCTAGTCAGTGTAGTGAACTGCTACCCACCACAGGGTATGTGGGACAGAAGGCGGCTCACACTTTACATTCAAAAAAATGCACTACAAAATTACACTTCTAAGGAAATACTGTAGATCCATCTGACTTCCCCTGACAAGCATATTTTCCCTGATATTTGTACAATCAATTAATGTAAATGAATACTTCAGATCATGGTGAAAATGCAGAGTGGAACATTTTACTCTCTGGGACAATCCTGCTCTCAAACATATCTACTTTAAATATGTAGTTTTCTTCTATGAGCACAGTACCAACAAATATCCTAACCGTATCCATCCTGTCTTGAAATGTCTGCCATTTACCTAGGGTCCAGTTTTGTACCACCACTCCACATGGGTAGCAAAACAGGCTCAGATACACAAAGGTCTCAAGGTCCTTAACTCCACTGATTTCTTGGCTTTCTCCTCACACAGTCCCACGCATTTCAATAGGATGCCCTCAAGGAGTAAAATATTGTGACACACCTTGGCAGAACCAGAGCCAAAGTGAATAAGGAGCGAGAATTGTGTTAGATCCAAAAATCTGTAAGCATCTGGTTTTATCACAGATTTATGATAAAGCTGGTAGAGGTGACTGTTGTCGTCAGAGCTGACTGCTTAGCCGTTATTTCAACCTTTTGTACCTGTTTGAGCTGCGGTCTTCTAATTTATGAAGACATTTCTTTCTCTTTCCTCTGAGGTGCCTGCCTGCGCGCTTACTGCCAGAGCCGGGACCGCTTTGCTGTGTGCGCTGGTGATCTGTTCCCGGGCTGGTGGCAGCTGCCCTGTGCAGCGTGATGGAAGGGTGCCGGGGGGCTGGAAATGGCACAGCTTTGTGATACTGCCATGGCGCACGGCCAGAAATGCGCGCGCCGCAGCATGCAGTATCTGTAGGTAAAGGGGCCCCGCTAAAAACCGCGTCCCCTCCTTGCTGGAAACCCAAGCGCAGTCTGGTCCAGGCTGCGGCTCCTGCGCTTTTGTTGCAGTTCAAGCTATGAGAATACAGCTCTGAGAGAAGCAGTAGTTAATGTTCTCCCCGACTCTTTAGTCGCTTTCGAAATACTCAAATATGTTACTTTATAGCTTTTTATATAAAGCTTCAAGCATTGCTTTGTTGACTTCTGCAGATATGAAGGTTAAATTATCGGTATAATGTACTTTTAAATGTGTACTTAGACAGGCCAAAAACTTTCTCTCTTTCTCTCTCCCTTTATAATAAAACAGCATTTCTGTATCAACGTCTCCCTTTCATAAATGTGCCACTTTCTTAATTCCTTGCCAAACTACTGCTTTTTCCTTTTTTCCTTTTATGCATATAAGTCGAAGCTGCTGTGTGCAATGATTAATAATTGCGTCTGGAATATATCTACAGCTTTTATATATATCTTAGTTCTGTCTGGGCCCTGATTCTGCAGACTTTTATGCTTAACTTCACACAGCATGAATCTGTGATTTTCATTCTCACTTTAAAATGTATAACAAAAATCAAATTATCACTTGAGTAACTCATTGCTTTCTTGAATGTATTTGTTACCAAGCTTCACAGAAATATTTAAACAACAAGCTATTTAAACAACCTGCTAACTTACTGGATTCTAATTTCCTTACACACACATGAATTAAAACTTTAAAAAAATATACATCCATAAACATGTGTTTGTAATTTAATCTTTCTGACACACATTACATGAATGATAATTTAAATGAGGCATACTTCCAAGATAACTTTCAGATCTGAGTGATATCCAAAGTAAGTGAAATTGATACTTCAGATGCAGTAATGGGCTCATCACTCATGGTGGAATGAGCGCTGTTGGCAGGAAACTATGCTTAATACGAATAAACAAGTCACACCTAGATTTGTATTCAGCAGTTTTCTGCACAACTAAAGAAAGGGAAATAGAGAGATGTGATGGCTGAGATGCTGGTTTAAGACCAGTCAAATATAATGTACAATAGCTGCACTTCTGAATAAGATTACCAGTACTCCCAGCACTGAGAGTTCCTCCTGTTCCTCAAATGGCTATAACAGATCTTTATCTTATAACACTATTTCCATACTTGTAAAGTTCCATTAAAGGTGAAGATGATTCTTTCTCCATATTAACAAAACTAAATTTGCCCCAGATTCTCAGACAGGGTTCTGCTAACAGGGTACTACAATTTCTTTTCCTTATCTAATAATAATTTTAAAATCATTAGCTCTTCTCACATTCACTGATTAAAATAGAGTAGGATGTAGCAAGCCTGAAAATTTGTACTAAATTAAGGAGGAGAATCATGTTTAATGTTTTAAATGTTTGCTACAGAAACCTACAAAGCAGCAGATATTCCAGTCTTCTAATTTATCATGTTTAAATGTTTTTGCATTGGTTCAAACTAAGAAGTCCACACAGACCATGGTCTCTCCTGTGTTTCAACTTGCACTCGAATACTTGATTACGTTAAGGCCTTGTACAACATCTAATGTAGGGTGTGAAGAGAAAGTTGCATAGTCTGTTGCTGAGCACAAGTAACATACATCTTCTTACATGGTTATCACCTCCATACAGGGGGAGATAAAGTAACTTTTCCAGGTACCATAGAATCATAGAATGGTTTTAGTTACAAGGGACCTTTAAAGATCACTTAGTCCAATGCCCCTGCCATGGGCAGAGACATCTTTCACTAGATCAGGTTACTCAAAGCCCCATCCAACCTGGCCTTGAACACTTCCAATGATGGGGCATCTGCAACTTCTCTGGGCAACCTGTTCCAGTGTCTCACCACCCTCATCATAAAAAATTTCTTCCTTATATCCAATTTAGATCTACCCTCTTTCAGTTTAAAACTGTTGCCCCTTGTCCTGTCACTACAGGCCCTGGTAAAGTCTTTCTCTGTCTTTCTTATAAGCCCCTGTATATATTGAAAGCCTGCAATAAGGTCTCCCCAAAGCCTTCTCTCCTTTGGGCTGAACAACCTCAACCCCCTCAGCCTTTCTTCATAGGAGAGGTGTTGCAGCCCTTTTTCTATGTTAAGATACATTCTATCCGAAAGCTCTACTTCACTTCCCTGTATTCCTGAATTCTTACAATGGTTTGTATTTAATTTAATTATTATTATCTGGTGGCCTACATTAGTCCTTTGAATAGTCATTCAATTTTCTTAAAAAAGTATTTGCTTATACAGAAGAAATTATAAACTTGGTATGAAAGACTGCATGTGCACATATGTGAGTGCACTGGTAAATTTAGGAGATGATAATAGCAAAGAGCTGGCTGATTATATTTTTAAGGTACTTCAGAAATTCTCCTAACCTGATAATAAACATGAGCACATTATTAGAATAATACAGAACATTGCATCAATGTAGACAATGGACATAAACTCTTACTTTTATACCCAACAGAAAATTAATTCTTCATGTTTATACCTCTCTTAGAGAACAATATTCATTGCCATCATCTTGCTATGTATCTCAGATGTAACACCCAGAAGATGTTTATATAAATATAGAGAGTATAAATAGTTATGCATACAGTTATATTTACTCTCTCTATATATATTTCAAAAATGATTTCTGTATATATAAAATAACAGTTTTATAAAGATAGCTATCTATGAAGTAATAAATTGGTATGTATCCTTTGTGTTTCTTTTTCCTGTTATTAAATGTCTCTCTTTGTTCAGATTCTTTCCACCATTCTTGTCCTTTCCCTGTCATGTTCTGCCAATTTTCTTTAAGTCTGACACGTCTTTTAAATTTTTGGTGTTTGTTTTTGTTCCTACCTTCTATTGTAGCAGCCCTGGAGAATTGTTTCTGCCTCTCCTCATCATCTGCAGCTGGGGGTTATGATATAATCATCCTAAATAATTCTTCCCTCTTCCTCAAAACCTGTAGCACAGTGGCCTGACTGCTTTGTCCACCTGCCTTTCAAACTTTTATCGGCTTGGTTGGGAAGTCCATGGACCATGACTTCTGCTCCTGGCCTATATATTTATTTTTCCTGAGCTAATGACTGCATTAAAAGTCAAATTGGTTACCGGCATTTTATAGTTCTTCATGAAGAAGGAAAGAGCACTTACAGTTTTACTCCAGGTGAGACCTGTGGTATGATGCTCTTTGATATAAGCTTGAAGCTCAGACCAGATGTTCAGATATGACTTCACCCAATCAACATGACGTGTATCACTGTAAAAACAGAGACAATATTTATATGTGTGAATGTATCTACTCTTGCTTAAAGCAGATAAAACCCAATGTCTGCCTTAAAGCCATGGACAAATCAGTTGGCAGCTAGCCAGCCCAGTGCTGAAAATACTGAGGCCTACTACACTGGAAAGCTTTTAGATGCTTCCAGAGGACAAACGAGGGCAAATGATGCCTCTAGCACAGAGTGCTTCCTGCTGGAAGGGTGTGTCATCATCCTGTTCTGGCTCAAAGTCAACTGAAGAAGCACTAAAGGTATATGGAGCTGCGAAGCAGCTACCCAGATTCAGTCTCAGGGTGCTGAATTTTAGAAAATTAAATATCCATGGGTTCTGTAAGATAGTCTAGCTTCCAAGTTCAAATGTAGCCAAGGTAATACTGGATCATGTTATAGTCATCAGACTAAAATATTTATACATCAAGAATTTTTAAAGTACAAGTAAAGTCACAAGTTGGCCCTGGAATCATTATTTGGAAGGCTTAGTCTTCCAGTGGGACAGTAAGCGAAAACAAGAAATATGGAGAGAGAAACTGCTTGTAAGATGGAGTCCTTACTTACAAAGATCCACAAAAGAATTATTACTGAATAGTGATGGCTATGGATGGGATGCTCGCAAGGATTTGGGTGTCTACCTCCTATTTATTTCCTCTGGAGTTTGATGCTTAATATTGCTGACGATCTGGGTCAACAGCTTTAATCCAAAGCCTACTGAAGTCAAGGGAGAGCCTTCCACTACTTTGGAAGACACTGTGATCTGATTCAGTGAAAAACAGGAAAAGAATTCCTTATTAGGGGAAGAACTAAATACCTAACTAATGTACCCTGTCTATACCATTATGTGAGACATTTTCTTCTCATTTTCTTCTTCATTTGCTTCCAAAGCTACATTGTAAAAATCTTCAGTTACCCCAGCAGGCACCCTCAGTAGGTAAACCAGGGCTTCAGGAAAAATACATAATGCGTATATAACATATATTACATATAATATATAGTATATATTTGTATGTATACCATAAAGAGGAATATACTCAGAAGGTTTTTATGTATGTAAAATTTTCCTCACTAAAGAGGAAAAACTCAACTGCAAATACTGTTCTTAACTGGGATATAAAAATCAAGAGCCAAAATCTGGCCTCCAGAAGCACCAAATCAACAGGATTTATACATTAGTTTTTTAAGAGGGCATAGGAAGGAACTGTATCGTTTTCTCTTTCTTTGTCAGCTTACAGATCTCATTCAGGGACCTTTTCTGTGAACTCCTTGTGCTCTTTAAGAACAATGCAGTGGCACAGAAAAAAATCCATTTGGGAGCTACAGAATTCGATGCTCAGTTGTATACACCTACCACCTAAATGCGCGTTTTTGAGCAAAGAGCAAGAACAGCAACAGTGTGAGTGCACAAGTGAGACAAGGACGCATAGCAGCCAGCTAGCCACACACCGATACGTAAATATGTATTTGCATATAAGCTTATGATGCTGGAATACCAGAAAATTAAATATAATCTTATAATTTGCAGAAAGCAAAAAAACCCCAGCAGTGCTAGTGCTGCTGCCATTCTCACCAAAACACGCTGCAGGTCAAAGATGAGGAGGGGAAAATATACTACTGCAAACAGATTTTATCTAATGCTTTTAAGTTTACAAAATGCTTTCTGTGATGGCATTGTGAACCCTACTGGTATGGTTAATGCTCTGTTCTCTGGCTAGTAGATGCTGGGGCTTGGCAACATACCTGTGCTTGTAGTCCTTTAATACCCTGTTAGTATAAAAGGTAGCAGCATCATTCATCTCCTTGACATAAGGGCCTGGTTTAGGAGACTAGGACCATCAATCAACCCATGGTAGCAGGAAACAATAGAAGGAGAAAGGAAGTAAAACATTAGTCAGATACCTTCCCTGATGTATTAGGTATATTACAAAACACCTTCTTGGGTGTAGTAGACTGAAGAACTATGCAGATGAGACTGCAGAGTTCTGCAAGATTTGGAACTATTCTGGTCCACACCATCCAGAAGCACATTTACAGCCTTCCCAACCATCCTGTGTGCCACTCACCACTGCTATCCACCCAAGGGCAGGTATGCTTTCACTGACGGCTGAGAGGTGGTTGAACATTTTACTTCCCCTGTTCCTTTCTCTGAAGTTTTGGATTTCCTGAATCTTCTCTGATATTGGCTTGAGAAGCATTGCCACTTCATTCTGGGGGGAAAAAAAAAAAGGAAAAAAAAAAAAAAAAGCAAAGATGACACTGCTGTTACAATGGGCGGTCCAAAAACCCCCTGTGGTTTAACATTGTCCTCCCTGCCCATTGATTTAACAGTTGGAAAGAAAGGTCAGCATATTCTCTACATTAAAGTAACAATTTAATTACTCTCCTCTGGTTGCAGCGGCAAAATGCACAGACATTAAGTATTAATAATATGTTGCAGCAAAAATTGTTCCCAGCACTGGCAGCACTTTTACGTGCTGCCCAGGTTAAGACCCATAGAAACCCCATAGCTCAGAGCTAACAGAATGCTTGTATTTTTCACCTGATATGCCTGGAACTTTTTGAGAGTTGTTACACTGGCTTGAGTTTTTCAAGTTATTAACCAAGTTGTTCTTTCTATAAGAAACACAAGCTACTTGTTACATTAGCGGCCTCTTATCGTCTGGCAACAAGACTGAGAAAGTAATACACTAAAGGCAATATCAATTTTAGATTTCTCTATTGGTAAGTTTTACTGGTTTAATTTCCTTTGGCTGCAAGTAATGTGAGAGGATTTCATGGGAAACATACCGCCTGCAAGCCATGGTTTAGGGAAATTCTCCTGTGTTAATCAGAAACGAACGGTATCCAGGGGAATGACTGTTGAGCGGAAGGAATAGTGTCTGAGTGAAGAGAAAAGCAGAATGAATGCAGAAGCTATCCAAGCTCTTTCCTGTGCAAAGTGAATGCTAATCACACTGTCCCAGTGTCTCAGAAAAACTAATTTAGAGCACTAATTTTCTGGGAAAAATTCTTCCACTCAGAAACAGCACATTGAGGGACAAGGAGTCATTAGTTTACAAGCAAAAAAAACCTGCTGTACCTTGCAACACTATAAAAAGTTACTATGAAAACAGTCCAATTCTTTATTGCAAAAGTATGCCCGCAGAACCCTGATGTCCTGGTTTGAGGCCAAACAACGACACCTTACTATGTCCCACCAAAGAGAGTGCACCATTCTGATTTTCCCTGGCACTGCACTTGGAAATCACTCAGGCTGTAGCAGAACTCTGTATTTTTTCTCACCTTTTCTCAGGACTACTTGTTTAATGGAATTGAGTGCTTGTTGGAGACAACTAATCATATTCTTGAGGACTAATGCTGTCATGACACACACAAGACGATGTGTGCATATGCTCTACTTGTTCTCTGTCATCTGTAATATATTTCTTTTCACCCTTCTGCAAGACCTCAGCTTTACAGAATCTTATGTCACTTCAAAATAAGCATATTTGCTATGGATCAACACAGGTCAAAAGACATTCCCAAAAACAGACCAAAAAGAGGTTCTGCACTTTTAAAAGAATTTTGATCCAGCTATGGAGCCTTAATATTTTAGTAGTAATGTAATTTTGAGAAAGGCCTATGCATCTGAAATGCATGGGGATATTGGTCTTCTCCTACAACAAAGTGAGTTGGGAGAAAAGAAGTATTTACAGTATTACGGGGAGATGAAAAGACTTTTTGTTGATGGCTTAATGACCAGCATAAGTCATTAAGTCTGAAAAAGCCCTGAAACCTCCATGATTTGTAGTTCTTAAAAACTGATCTTGTTGCCATAATATGATAAAGTCTGCAGGAATTCTTCTTTCTAATTTTTGCTTGTTTACAACATGCTGCAGCTGGTTGGTTCTTCCTTATTTTGCAGGGAAATCTTTCAAGTATGATAGTAGTTAACAAAACTGAAATTTAAGAAAGGGCTTGTTCTGCTTTGATATTATGCCAGTTTTCCTCCCATAAAGTCTAAGGGATATTTACAGTCCTTAGCTTACTGTGGATCTTCATGGCCCAGTTCCAGCCAAAGAGAATATCAGGGCTAAAAATACAGCTCCACAAATGCCTGGTATATCTAGACAGCACTGGGAGGCAGCACGTTTCTGTGGATAAGGCACAGAAGTGGGAGCCATAAAAGGGGGTTCTCTGCAGCTCTCCCACCAAATTATCATCAGGTTTTAGGAGTGCGGTGTTACCTCTCTGTACTTCAACTTCCTATCTATAAAATGATGCTAATATAGCTGCTTTATTTTGTAGAACACTTTGATTACGTACAGATAAGAAGGCAAAATTAGGGCCAAACATTTTCCTGAATAGTACTGTAAGACCCACGCCACCTCCTCCTCCTCCCCTAGGAAAACTCCCAACCACTTTTGTGAGGGTTTTCTGTCAGTGGTACAGACAGAATTTCTGTCCCTCAGAACACGACTTAACCTGTCCAATGAATCAATTGTTTATAAAAATGTAGTGGATTTAAGTAATTTCACAGAAAAAGTGCCCTGTGTGCATTCTAAAGTTTAAATATATATTGCTAAGGAAAGTAGCTCGAAGTAATCATTCACTTGGCACTGTAGAGACACCAGAAAGAGCCACAAAGGGCTTGAGGCTTTGCTCAGCTCTGTCCCATGTGAGATGTACTGGGAGACCAGTACAGCCTGGGAGGGCAGTACAGCCTGCCCTCCCGTCGCTGTGCACTTGTCCTGTTCCGCAGTGGCTGCGGCTGCCCGGCTGCGCAAAATGCGTGTGTTTGTGCAAGCTTCTCGTGATCCAAGTTTCTGTGTAAGGGCTGGACACGAAGGAATACAGGCCTGCAAGGAATCACTTAATTGAGTCCTGTCTCCCCGCAGTCAGTTCTAAATGTTTAGTCAGTGATTAAACTGCAGATGAATTATAGTGTATATAGCATATGGGTATAGCAAGGCTCATTAATTCCGGTAGTAATCAGTCTCATTTGGCTCTACAATGCAGAACCAGTTGTGCCGAGGGTTCTAGAAGAATAATCTCTTTATTGCAATGAATATTAAAACAGCTGGTTGTTAATAAAATGATTGTCTATACTGTATCTCTAAGAAAAAATGAATTCAAGGCGATGAATCAGAGCTGTTGGAAAAATCTTCAGCATGCCTTTGGCATGTGCTAGATAAAATTTCTTGTCACTTAAGACACAGCACAGTTGTTTAACAGAAGTTTAAGAGTCTTTGTATAAACACCATTCCTATTATAATATCAGTTTTGCTGAAATGTTTAAAAATGCTACAGTGGCACAACTTAGAAATATCAAAAGTAACTCCCAGTATGCCTTTGTCCTTTTTTAGAACTTACTAAAACCAGATGGTCTTTTAAAATATGAATACCTAAACAACCAGCCAGCTTTGATCCATGTATTATAATTCTTATTAGAAAATCAAGAGTAGTAAGACTACTGCAGTGATTAGCCTAAACAGTGTGAAAAAGTTACAGCATGCAACAGGAACTGTCTTGGGCTTTGGCTTCTGATGCTTAACAGTCTCAGCCCAGTCTCATAAAATGGCCTGGCATACCCGTATTCCAACAGACCGCACCAGACAGACTTTCTTTTCCTTCAAATTTTTGTAATACTTACATGAGAAGTTCCCCAGGTGACAGGCTTAACAGGACTGGGGCACACGGATTTAATTCCGGAGAATGGCCAAACTTTTGAGTTTTGTGATTTTTTGTGATTTGCCGGTGAAGTCACAGTAAACTGAGTGGCTTGCTTAAACTTTGGCTGCTTGATCCAGTGATTACTTGAAAACGTCAGCTTTCATTTGAGAAAACTGGTATTTTCTCAGGACTGTTGCTGTCCAGAAACCTACCAGCATGAATCACAAAGGCGCAAAACCCAGCAGGTAAACAAAACCACAGTTTTTAAAGATCTTATGCATTTTTAAGCTAATCTTACATGATTTTGGGGGGTGAGATTGTTTACTGAAGAATTTTTATGTTGACGGGTGGCAACACAATTCAGACTTCACTATTATAGTGTTTAAATCAACCTGACCTATTATGAAAAAAAACACAGCAAGGGAACAAATACCCTTTTAAGTTATGCTAACTGAGGGGGTGGCAACATTTGGCGTAGGAGCAATAAAAGAAAGCTGAGAGCATTTGGGATCAGCCGCCCCTTCATTTTACTCAGCTGCAGCCAGAACAGCATGACTACAACCTTTATTCCATGGTGTACAGTTCTGTTATGTTCTTCCCGTCAGTTCAAAATCTCCATCATACTTACATTGTATTTTTCACAGGCAAGTTTGAAACATGGAGCTGATTTGAATCAGCTGTCTTTGTATGCATTGGCAAGTTGTGCAGCCTAATAGGAATGGTTCTGTAGGGCAAAACAGTTGGTGCCGAGGACCTGACATTCACCCTGTATGCATTTGGGGGGGGCGTGTGTTTTGGACTAGCTGTAAATCATGGTTTAGCTGCTGTCTGGGAGTACATCTTCCATTTAACTTCGTCAGAAAGATAACCATTTTGTACACCCAAAGACTGACCTACAGTGTGAATCACTGTACAGTAAATGAGGCTGATTTGAAGGAAATACATAGTTCCGCTGTTAACCAAAACACTAATGTCGACACAGCCATTATCTCTGCAAACAGCCTAATACAGTCCCATCCCACATTTCATCCTTTCAAGGGATGAAAGATGTCATGGATAATGTCAGCCACACTCAGTGCTAACAATTTAAAAGGTGAGCATCTGCTCTCAGCTGAGACTTGATTCCCTCTATTGTAAATGAAGAAAGAGATATCCCTGAGGAATTCTTTCCACCTATTAATAGATGTTAGAAGACTATATATTAAAAAACATTAATAGATGTGCAGAATGCACTCTAGAGGTGCTGCCATTTACTGTAAAGAGAGCCTAGAAAGACACCCTACACAACATGCCTACCTTGACAGTTAAAGCTGATGAGCAGAATCCCATCCTGTGTCTACAGGAATAAGATGCTGGTAGTTTCAGTGATCACCAGTGAGATGCGTCTCTGCTATGAGTGGCTATGATTCTAGAACTAAAATAATTTCAGATTAACTGTAATTTCCCATATTTTGTATTTTGTAAAAGGCAATCTGTAAAGGAGACTTTAAAATTTAAGTTAGTCCTTTTTTTGTATGTATGTGTTTTAAGGAAGGCTTGTTCTTTTTTGTTGCAGGTGTGTATCAACAGTCTGAATGGAATCAGTGTTCAGATTAGGCTGAGGAATAACTTATTTCTTTAAGTATATAGAAAATATTTTTTTTTCAGAGGTGAATCTAACTCTGAGCATCCCAATACTGCATCCAGATTCCTCAAATGCTTACCTTTTAAAAAATTTTCATTATTACTTCCATAGTGAAATATTGGCAGCTTTTGTTTGCGGCTGTCAAATTGTTGCTTTAGCACTGCTTATTTCCATCTCTCCTTGAAGAAAGTGTTTCACATTTGGTACCACATTTTTGCTCTTAAAATTGCAGTATAACCTACTGCACCTTAATCCAATGCTTTCTCTGCAAACATTTTCTGATTGGCAGTAGAGACCATCAGTGAGATCTTTCTCTATGATCACTACATTCATGTCCCTCTAGTAGTCTGATATTTTCAGGGTTCGAAGGTCTCCTCCTAACTAACTACACAGAGACATTAATTTATTCTGGTCTCTGTAATCTCCAGCATAGTGGTGTAACAAGTGTTTGATTTGTTTGTCAATAGTACAGGTTTTGCCACTTCAACTCACTGCTGTGTAACAGCAGGACTATGACACCGAGAGACAAATCTGCAGAAATGTCCGGTTAGCTTCATCAGCACAGAAGCTTAGACACATTTGTGTGCTTCCAAAGTGACTTAATTGGTATTTGGCTTTTATTCCTCTTAGATAGCACATAAATTCTCAATCTAACAGCCAATATTAGCTGTAGCAATTTTGTGCTTTGTGGGGAAAAAAAAGGGAAGACGAAATCATAACCCCACATGACAAATTACTAGCTTGGTCATTTGTGGGTTTGTTTTGAAATGTAAACTCTGAAGGAGGGCAAATGGAGAGGAGCGTGAAAGGCAAATAGCTTCTAACCAGTGGAGAAATCCAGGGCCTGATACAAACTGCACGCACCAGTTTAGAGCAGTGTGGAATCACACCCAACGCTTTTGGCCAGGACCCTGGCTGTTTTTCAGATGGACTTGAACGTGCCATATATTGTTTTCCTGTCCACTACAGCCCTCCATGGACAGTATGTTCAAAAAGGAAGGGTCCTCCTGCTTCAGGCACACAGGCACCATCTCACACCTAATCAACACGAACAATTACACAAATTTCAACCTTTTGTTTTTCTACTCCTCAATCTTTGCTGCTGTGATCATAGTCCATGTCAGTGGGGTCCAGGGCATTCCAGGTAGCAACATTTTGTCAGAAAATGGTGTTCTGTTGAGTCACAATTGTTTTGTCCACAACATCTGAGATCTGATGAGCCTTTGCAAAGGCCAATTAGGTTTCACATGGGGTATGTCCCAGGACAGGGATGTTAGACGGTGCAGGCTTCCAGCCTCGGACATTCATGTGTTTCACCTCAGATCTCAGAGACAAACTGTAAGACTGCCAAGTCCAATAAGCAGTCCTGGAGTCTGCATAACTTTCAGAATTCAGAAATCATTGGTTGTGGTCTCATTTAGACCAAAGTAGAATTAGAAAAAAATTAAATAACCCATGAATCAAAAAGCCCTGCTCTTCAGCCAGCTGTATCCCCAGTGCTTTCCCCTTTAGAAGGTCATGCACTCTCCAGAAATCCTGGGAAACAACTGGGTAGCACAGAGAAAGGAGTGTACTGGTTTGGATTTGTGTTTAGCAGAAATAAAGAATATGATACTTAATGGGAAAGGGAGTGTCCATCAGCACAGCTTAGTGGGATCTCACATGGTGCAGTTTGAATATGAACATTGCTACAGGGATAGAAAACTAGCCTGGTGATTTTAGGACATTATTTTAGGACACAGCAGAATTCCAGTAAGAGTCTGTAGGATCCCCAGAATTGCTTAGCAGGTATGTCAGATGAGGAGCTAGACAAGATACAGAGCATCATCTTTGATGATGTCTTCCTTACGGGGTGGTGCTGTTCTTAGTCCAAGTATAGATGTACTGGATTAAACAAGTGCAAGGAGCTTTGGCTTACTGGAGCCTGGTTCTTGCACAAAACGTGAACTGCTGGAGAGTCTGTGCCTGGTGGTGTCGATGTGAGCCATTCTAGAGATGTGCAATAATGTGCATCTCTGGCTATATTTCTCTTCCATACAGGCTGGGAGATGTAGCACGGATCGTGGCACTTCTGTATTGCCTGGATCCCTAGGTGTCTCTGGGCCTTCTTACGGCTGAGTGCACTGCCCCTGGGGCAGAACTGAATCTCAAATGTATCCATCTTTTCATTGCAGGGGCTATTAACCTGGGAGTTTTGGCAAACACAAGTGAGGAAAGAGAAATGGTACAAGGATACCTACAGAAGTTAACTACAAGAAAGACACTGAGGTGCTGGAGCGTGTCCAGAGAAGGGCAACGATGCTGGTGAAGGGTCTAGAGAACAAGTCTTATAAGGAGCAGCTGAGTGAAGTGAGGTTGTTTGACCTGGAGAAAAGGAGGCTGAGGGGAGACCTTATCGCTCTCTACAGCTACCTGAAAGGAGGTTGTAGCGAGGTGGGGGTCAGTCTCTTCTCCCAAGTAACAAGTGATAGGACAAGAGGAAACAGCTTCAAGTTGTGCCAGGGGAGGTTTAGATTGGATATTAGGAAAAATTTCTTCACTGAAAGGGTTATCAAGCATTGGAACAGGATGTCAATGGAAGTGGTTGAGTCGTCATCCCTGGAGGGGATTTAAAAAGACATGAAGATGTGGCACTTAGGGACATGGTTTAGTGGTGGACTTGGTAGTGTTAGGTTTATGGTTGGACTCGATGATCTTAAAGGTCTTTCCAGCCTAAGTGATTCCATGATTCTCTGATTCTATGATGAGAAAATATAATGACCTTGAGGCTGGTTAAATGCAGTCGAGCGCCTTTGAGATAAAATTATGAGATAACAGGTGTCAGGTGTCTATCTGGACCTGAAACTGAGTAAGAGTTTGCAACAATATCCAAAAATGAGCCTGTGAACACTGTAAGGCGGCAGGCTAGCAACTGAAAACTGTCAGTTGGTCCATCATTGCGGCTGTGACCACATCGCATGCAGTTGTAGGCTTGCTGGTAACAGAAATATGTCAACAGTTTTGCAAGATTTCAGAGAACAGGAGCGGGGAAGGGGTTCCCTTTGGAGCTCAGGGCTCTCAGGCTCTGTCCATGTCACTCTTGGCACCTTCTGAAAGTCTGGGACCTCAGGACCTTATAAGGACTGAACCAAATTTTTCCTTAAGCTATTTCTAGGTACAGAGGTGCAGGTTTGCTGCAGTCAACTGAGTAGAATGGCAGCAAAACTTGGCTCAAACTCTTTTGCATAAGTAAGTAATAAATTAATGAGGTGAGGAGTATCCTGCTCTTCATATTTTTGGAAAACAGTAAGGGTGATCCCAGTAAGTATGAGGATAGGTAGTGGGAAATGGAATGACATAAGCAAGACAAGGTAATTAGAAAACAAATCCTGCTAGGATGCAGAATAAGAAGTCCCAGGAGTCCCATTATTGAACTGTACTCTAAAAATAGAAGAGAGAAAAAAATGAGCAATCTTACACTGACAGAGAGTAGGGAACTGCAAATATTCATCTTTGATTTCTAGATAAAAATTCTGAGAATAAGTCCTTTATTCAAAGAAATTACTACAACTATTCTACTCCTGCAATAGATTTTCTGCTTGACTATAAAAACCTCAAAACCTCAGGATTTGTCCTCGTGGCTCAAAGTCTAACTTCAAATAATTTCTTGGGTTTCAGGGTTTTTTTCCCTTTTCTAGGAAAAAAAGGGATAGTTCTCCTTTGCCTCTTACTTTCTTCCACCCCTCTCCTCCAACCCGGCTGTAGAATCTGGATATTTAAGCTAGGTATTTAATTGGAATGTTTGTCTGCACAATGTTAGTAATTAAATCCATGAGCTCTGGCAGTCATATGAACTCAGCATTTTTTTTAAATGAGAAAATACGTAATCATTTATCGTCTGAACTGCATCTGTCATTTAAATCTGTCTGTAGTACTTCTTACCACTGAGTATGTTCATCCTGGATATGTTTATATTGATTCACAGAAAAACTTACCTCATTAACTAGTTCCCAGTATGGGAACAATGGATCATTCATGCCCTCAAAGCAACTCTTCAAATTGTTTGAACTCTTAAAGTGAGATGAAACAATTCATAAAGAGAGGACAGTATATAAGTTACCATTCACAAAGAATTCAGTGCAGTGGCTTTGAGCAGTGATCTCGTACATTAGTATTCTTGATCATAAATTTAAAAAAATTGTTAAACAGATAAACTTGCTCAGGAACACTAATAACTTTTAAAATTAGTATACAATAAAATAGTAATGTTTCAATCAGAATTGTGTTTGGCTTAGACTATGGGGAATAGAAAATTCAGATCCAAACTATTTCATAACGTTTTGTGAAGCTTTATGATAAAATCTGTCTTCTGAATTGTCCAAGCAACATGTAAACGTGTGGTCTCAAAATACCTTTTTAAACAACTTCGCACAGAATATAGCAATATTCTAATTTTTTTCCCTTCTCCATCTTCTCTGTACTACCTCATATATAGTAAAAAATTCAGAGTAGACATTTTTTTGCTTTAATATTGGAAGTTTGGTGTCAGAAAATAATTTCTAATAAGTGGATGAACTGAAGAATCCCGTCTTGCTGAATGAGCCTGTATCCAGCAGCCTTTAGCTGGGATATACACAAACAGGAATATCAACCGGTGGTTTTGTCATGTGATCTCTTCCACTGCACATACAAATATAGAACATGACCATAAAAAGTAACAGAACACGCTCTCTGTGAACTAATTTATTGCAGTTGATGCTAGATTGGTATGCCAGCTGGAATTACCTTCTCAGCTCCTACTATTTTCACATATACAGATAATAAAGGCTGTGCACTGCAACAGATCCCAAATGAAAAAATACCAACATTATTAAGAAGAAGCAAAGCTCTGCAAAAGCAACTTCAGCAAGCTTAACTGTTCGAAAATGTTTGCTAGTGACTACGAGTTAAAGAGCTAAATGAATGCTAGGGCTTCAACATTTTCATAGAGGGGGAAAATACTGCTTTTTGTATAATACACATTTCTCTCTTTGCTGAGCACAAAAAAATGTAAGGATTATTATACATATAGGAGCTTTCTTTTTGTTTGAATTCCTTATTCATTAGTTTGTAAGCTGCAAGAGCTGAGCTAATTTATTTTTCCAGGGCATTTTCCCCTCCCTCTTTTTTTTTAAAGGCACCATGTATGACATCCCAACATGACAGGAACTCAGTAAATCCCCTCAGTCTCCACACCGCTGTCTCTGAATGTCTACAAAGCTACTATGCCATAATCGCAACTCGCTGGCTCATTCACAGCTTTACATTATAAAGCAAACAGTCTAGACAGCTGAATGACAGAATTACTCTCTTTTCTCTTGCATTTATAGATATGCTGTCATCTTCATTTGCTTTTCTCTACTCTGTGCATTCTGATACACTAATGATTAGCTTTCCTGTTTGGATTCCACACTGGCTCCGTGGCTCTAGGCTATAAATACAACCAGAGCCCAGATGACATCACATCAATAAGGTCCTGGGGGGGGGGTGGGGAGGACCCCTGCTTCTTTCCTTCTCCTGGGTTAGCTGGTGATAACCAGCTTTTTCAAAATGGTTAACCAATGTGGCTTTACAATAGCATTTTTTTCCCCAGTTGAGATGGAGATATAAAAAGCCTAGTGCCTGGAACCGTCACCCTCTGCCGTGGAAAACGCTGTTCAAGTTGCACAGAATAGGCAGCCTTCAATTATTTTCAGGTCTGTCTATAGTATAGCTGAATGTATCTGTGCAAAAAATACGTGCAAAAAAAAGAAAAAGAAAGAACAACAACATGAGTTTGGATGCCTATTAAAAATGTGTCCCTAATAGCCTTTATGTTAAAAAAACTTAAATAACTGGACTGGGTTTGTTCTCACTGAGAAAGAAATTTTAGTCTGTAATATTCCTCGTATTTTAACTTTGGATGGATGTGTACACACATATCGTGGCATTTCCTCAGTGTTAGAAGACAGTTAAATGAGAAAAGTATACTTTCTTGCCTTCAACAAGTCACAAAAATCTATGCAAGCCTGCTAAGGTGCAACTAAGACATATGGATACACATGGCCAGCGCTGGTGATGTTTATGACTAGGTTGTTCTGTTTTAGGATTTTTTTGGTTTTTTTTACTTGTTGCCATTTTTTAAACGAAAGTTCCTAAATTTTACAGCTGAAAAGATCTCAAAGCCTTGACTTGAGGTCAGAAAGCTGTAATGGTAAAAGTGGGGAGAAGCCATTGCCATTCTCACTTGAAAAGCAGAGAAAATCATACCGACAGCACATCAGCACAGGAGGCCAAACAGTGAGCCGTACCTTTTACTTCTTACCAGAGCTGGGACAATACCAGCACTTCAAAACATTACGTTATGGGCCATCGGAAACTGTTCATTGGGGAATATTTTACCTATGAGCATGAAGAGTTTTGTGGGTCACTGGGTGCAATTGTATTCACAGCCAATATAAATGACTGCTTGGGGCCTGCACCAATGGGAATTTTGCCTGTTCTCTGTGAGTCATGACCCACTTTTACTCTCTGAGATCAGGGACAGCTGGAAAAACAACTGATCCCTTCTTGCTTGGAACTCTATAAATCTAAAGTCTCGCCTGGAATATCTGTGCTTTTTTTTTTTTTTTCCCCTTGAGTACCCTTGCCATTAAAACATACTGATTAGAAAAACTTTTAATTTGTGTCTCTAAGAACAATAGTGACAGCAAAATTTCAATAATTTATAACCATGGCAGAGAGTTCTGATTTGAAAATACGGAGTTTAATGAACTATGGAGCAGGGAGCTAGTGGAAAAAGACAGAACCGAAGGCCCTGTAGAGACTGTACAAGCAAAGTCTTCATTCTCTGCACGCTCCAAGAAGGAAGATTAGAGGGTGGTCCCACAGACGGGCTGCATGATCACTATTCCCAGGAATGATACAGTGCTATTGGCCAAAACCTTGTGCCCTCCAGAAACTACAGATGAGATTTCATAACAACTTAGCAGCTTCCCTGAGCTTTCTAGTTATGAGGGGAGGATTTAAACAGTTGCCACTAAAACAAGTATATAAATCAACTTGATATAAATTGTTTTTTCATTTTCTTGACAAAATGATTTGCCTTCCTTCCAGAATTGGCCTAACCTGGGCCTCAACTTGGAGAATACTGAGTCTAGGGACTAGTATTGATTTTTCTCTCAATAGCTTATCCCCTGACTTCAAAGTCTGTCGTAGAGCATCCCTGTGTGTCTAGCAAAAAGCCATTCTATTCCATGGCATTTCCAGCTTTCCAGAGAAACACTGATCCCACTTACAGCCATAAAGTGGAAATCTCCTTTGGTTTCTTCAATGCTCTTATATATACTGGTACAGAAAAGGTTCTTAACTCTGAACCGTGGCTTTCTGATTATTACAGTGCCATGCTAATAACACTGAAAGCAAGCCTCTAAGTGCACTGTATAAATAAAGTAACAAATAAAAGCAAATGCAGAAATTGATATTAAACACACAGAAACACAGCCTTTTTAAAACACTGCCTCTTGAAACACTAGGTCACTTTTCTTACCTCTTGAGGCTCTTGACATTGAGATGCTAACACCAGGAAAGATCTCTGCGCTTGGAAAGCAGCACGTACCATCTCTGCCTGTAACAAAAGGAGGAATACAAATTAAACCTTAGCCTGTAACCTCCAATACCTCTTCTTGGCAGCTCAAAGTCAAGTGTGACAGCTCAAATCTTTCTTGCTGCTTCTCATCTAAATCACAGCAACGCTGACTGGAAGAAATGTATTACAGTACTGGCTTAGCTATAAATTTTTTTGAAATCTAAGGTTAAGTTCCCTATCTTCTTCAGATAGGAAATAAAATGAGTTGATACAAAGTCTTTTGGTTATCATTTATAAGATTAGTCACAGGAGGACTTAATTTTAAAACTTCAGAGAATATCTAGGCATTTTAATGGCGATGTTTATAGTCGCATGCATGATAACAACTTAGTACCGCTGAGAATGGCAACCTGCAAACTTTCTTTTGAACTGTAACTAGGCTGTAGTGATGTTTAAGAAGAGTTGAGCTTGGCATATTTGCTGAGGGACTACGCTGTAATTCATTCCTTGCCTGTCCTCTGTAAGTAGACCCTAAGATGGATGGCTATGAGAGATGGTGGCTGAAGATTTTTGGGCAATTTTCCCCCACAGAACTCTAGGGTTAAAGCTGCACCTGACAGCATGCTAACAGTGTGGATAGGAGGTAAATCACTACACTCCCTGGTGTTCCCTACGGTTCAAACTTCTGGTCTTTTTTGGCTTTTTTGAACACTACACATTTTCTGTATATTATGAATGATGTACATTGATTAGAATCTAATTGCTATTTCGGTATCACCTATACCTCATTCAAGTGGATGAGTAGTGACTAGGAGAAAGCATTATTGGTATAGAAAAGAACTATTCATAACTAACTAGTGTATATTGCTAAATAAAAAACAAACCAAACCAACGCTGTTAAGTTAATCTAATATGAATAGGCACATTTATAATCACTTTGTGAAAGGGTGGGGAAGCTCACGCTGTTTTTCTTTGGGGTTTCTTCAATCTAAAAAGAAAACAACGAAATTTTATATACAGGCCTATGTGGATGCAACTTAAAATACATAAAAGTCAGGAAATTTGAAGTTGTAGCAAAGTAAAACAGCCAAATTGTGTTTATTCATCTTAAAATGTGATGGCATGAATAAAACATAATCTGTTAAGATGCAAATCACTGCAAGGAAGATGGTAAAAGAGGCCCAACTTGGACAGTATTTGGGGAGAAGGGGATATTATGGTCTGAAAGGCTGAGATTTGGAAGAGGGTAATCATCTCTATAAATAGATAAAGAAATAAATAATAAGGGAAATTGTATGAGCATAGGAAACTTAAATTTTCCAGACATAGACATAAATACCATCAGTAATAGCAAGGTTTAGATATTCTTAGACATTTTAGAGGACTGACTTTTTGGTAGAGAAATTAATAAAACAACAAAGTGTGTGCTATTTTAAACTTGGGTTTTTTTGTGTGAGGAGGATCTTGCAGAACAGCTGACCAAAACCTAATGTTCTAGGAGGAAGTGATTATGAATGGATTCAGTTCTTCTTAAATTGCAAGATGGACAAAAATAAATCTATTAGCTAAGGCTTGGTATTTCAGAATGGCAAACTTCTAGAAAATAGAAAAATCAGTGAATGAAGATGACTAGCCTGAGGAACTTAATGATTTGAATGCAGGAAAGGATGGATTTACATTAAGAATTGAAACAATGCATGTGTGCCGGGCAGGAGGGAGAAAGTGTAGGAAAGGGCTAGAGTCTCCAAATGAAAAACTAACTAATGCAAGATACTAAGAATAGATACAAAACCCCCAAAGAGTGAGAAGGAGCCTTGATTATTAAGGAGAACTTTTTTCCAGGCATTATAAAATATAGAAGCAAAGGAATGATGGATAAAGGCCTTGTTGAACTGTACCTGCACAGAAAAGTAAAAGCTATTTTTTTTTTGCTACTGGAACAATAAAGAAATAAAGCGATGAAGTGAGGTCATGGCAGTGACCTGAAGGGTAAGCTGGGCATGCCTACATTATTCTTGATGTATAGCTTACCTGTTGCTGAATAAATGCTTTTCCTCAATTTCAGGGAAGTTGATGTACATGAAGATATTGAAAGGATAGCTAAGGAGAATGATGATAATCAATGGGAATGACATAATTTGAAAGGGAAGTCAAATATACATAGCTTAGTGTGACAAAATCATTGGGTCCATATTATCTTCATTCTAGAGTACTGAAGACACTGGCAGATGGAAGCACAAGTAGAAAAGATTTTAAATATATATAATCTGGAGATAGATAGTACCAGATGACACAAGTATACAATGATGGATTGGGCAAATATGCCCAAGAAGAGGGGGAAAAAGTATGTCAAGTGATTTCATGGCTGTTAGTTTGACTTCAGCACTGTGCATATATAGAATGGATTTGAAACGAGTGATTAAAAACATATGAAAACTAAAAATGGGAGGAATTACAATGGGATTATCTGTGGTTAAAATCATTGCTTTTGGGGATTGTTTAGAGTTTTTCGTTTCTTAGACAAGGATAGTGTGTTAGATCTAGTATATTTAGATATTATATAAATTGCTTGTTGCGGGTCCTCATAGGAAATTCATACTTGAAGTGGAAATGATGCAAATTAGTATAAAAACTCCTAAATTGGATAAGCAACTGGATAAAAGGAGACAACAATAGTGTATAGTACAGGTGGTGTTATTTGAAAGGAGGGAAGTTGCTAGTTGCGTTTCTCAGGAATTAGTTTTAGGAATCATCATTATGTTTATTAGTGCTCTAAGAGCAAGAATTAGGTGTGCACTTATAAAATTCGTGGGCAACACAAAGTCAGGAGGTTTTAATATAGTTGAGAAGGATTCATTCATCACTTGAGAAGAGTAAGATGACTTTGTTGGCCCAGGTAATAAGAATAGGATCAAATTTAGCAGTTCTCCCCCTGCCCCTTTAAAACAATGCATAATTTTGGGTGTAAACACAGAACTGAATATTTGGAAATGCTGAAGACTGGAAAATGCAAGTATAAAAGCCAGGAAGGTGGCTTTGTGAAAAGAGCTTATGCAGTTCTACAATGGATGTGGCAAACTATTTCTGGTAGAGTTACAGATCTGTTAGTACCATTGGAGAGGACCTCCTCTGGAATTCTGTGTAAAGCACTAGTCATCTGTGCTAAATAAAGATGAGCTTAAATCAGAACTGATGCAGAGAAAACCTATTTGGATGTTTAGAGCAATGAGTATCTGTCATACAAAGATAAATTTTAAAAGTTTCACTTGTTTTGCTTATCAACACAGTGGCTTAGGAATATGATTTTTTTCTCATACGGAATGTAAATAACAGAGAAGGAAGAAAACGGTAGTGTCAGCACATGATCACAGGTCTGTAAATTTGGTCATGAGTAATCATAGTCTCAAATTTAAAAGATTTCCAACTATCCAAAAAGTGATGTTCAGAAGAGATCTTCCAAATTCCTACAAAGAACCAGCACTGTTTTAAGACAGAGCTTTAAATGCTGATCAAACAGATCATAAAACATGAGCAAAGTCCTCTTAGATACATAAAATAAAGATTCTTTTGTGAGTTCTTGAACATATACTGAGCTGGTAGCATCAATGAGGTTTGAAAAATGCATCTCTGGCACTTTGTTTACACAGCATTAAATCCACACTTTTGGCTTGCCACTGGTCACTCATGGAGGCCAAGGAGGGCTTTTTTCTCCACTCAGAGTACAAAGTAACAACTGGCTTCTTGTCCGATTTTTCACCTCTTTCTGATGAAGCACTGGAATTTGGTGAGAGCTGGAGACAGACTGTTGCATGATACACACTAGTGTTTCTAAAAGACTGACATTCCTTGATTATGCCTTATATACGTCTTGCTCATCGGATCAATGTTAAAACTATTGCTGGATATGGAATCAGGATGTACTTCTCCTCCAGACATGTATTACTCTTTAGGTTTATTACTCCTGCTCCTCTAACGCAGAGTGTGGCGAAGGCCACTCTCTCAAAATGTCTGGGAGCTGTCTTTAAGAAATCTTCTGTTATTGAGGGCACCCAAGCCATTGGTAACACTCTTTGAGTTGCCTCTGATGCATTAAAAGTGTGGCTTTTTGCATTTTGTTATTGTCCTAAATTTATTATAGGATGTTGGAAACGTTCAGCGGTCAGTGGACTAGATATTGATTGCAAGGCTTGTGCTGTATGCCCAAAATTTATTCAGCCGCAAAAACTTTTAGTTGCGTAGGGATCAGAGCAGTCACATCTCTCACCTTTGATTTTAAATCTTAATCAAAGGATCGTCCTAACACAGTTTTTTGAATTTTATAAGCAGAATTTTATAAGACTTCTGCCACAGTTACTTCCTTCTTTCTCCAACAGCATTAAAAATGGTTTTCGGAGTTTTCACAGAATCACAGAATCACAGGGGTTGGAAGGGACCTCTGGCGATCATCTAGTCCAACGCCCCTGCCAGAGCAGGTTCACCTAGAGCAGGTTGCACAGGATGGCGTCCAGACTATTTCCGAGTATGCGGTACTTTTTCCATGCATCCCATCAGAGTAATAGAAGAGCTTCTGCTCATTAAGAATGCATTAGTTCAGTCTACCACCATTCCAGTTCTTTCTTGTAGTCTTTGAAATGTGACACTTCATTGCTACCTCCTTCTATTTAACAGACAGGCTGTGTAACTAAGCAGGCAGCACTATTTTTTATAGGGAGATGACTCTTTCATTAGACCCCCATATCCAGTGAAGGCTAATGAGTGAAAATGGACCGGGGGGGATTTTTCTCAACAACTTGTGTGGCTCAGCCAGAAGATTGCCACAGAACAAATCAGCTGAAACTCTTTCAGTTATAATGAATGATAGTAATGAAGCCCGAGTGTCAAAAATGCCTGGGTATCATGAGTAAATTTGTCACAGCAGACTAGACCACAAACTTGCACACATCTGTCTGCACATAGAAATGAGCATATTTTGGAGCAACAGATAACCGACATCTAAAAACTTTGTGTAATCCTTTTGGCATTCTTGGGATTATGCATGGATGCAGCAATCATCAGACAGATTCCTCAGCTGAGGTTGATATTTTGAAGTGAGCAAGTTCCTCAAAGCACTTCCTACTTTGCTTTTAGCAGTTTGTTCTAGAGGCTGGAGGAGACGGCTGTGACTGTGGACCCAAATGCCAAGACGGTGTGGTGTTCTATTTACCACTTCAGTTTCCCCATCAGTCAAGTGTGGAATAAAGTGTCTTAATCCTTTATCTCAGGTGTGTTTGATAGCTGATTTAGGTGACTGATATGGTTGGAAGAGCCGAAGTCTGACATGTATACAATGTCAGCCCAGTTTCATGCCTGTTGAAACCTGTGGCTGACTACAGTGGGTGACCTCTCTGTCACCATCGCAGTAACAGCACAGACAGGCCTCTTTACAGTTAAGCCTGCAGAAGTTAATGGAGGAATCATAGGTATTTAGGAATCATCTTTTTAATAGCAACTGGTTTAACCTTCTCTGTCACAATACAATGCCAACTTTCGATATTTCCCAGAAGCCACTGCTTGAAAAATTGCCAGAGGCTATGTGAGAGATGCCTAATGGTGACGATGCTTCTGACCTGTTTGAAGTAGAGTATGGATTCCACCCAAATTTGCACTGTTCCAGACTGAGTAGACATAGATGCACTCAACCTGAAGCTTAAACTACCAGTTTGCTTTAGCAAAGTTCAGTTCTCCAGAGCAGATGTGATATTAGGATCTCTCTCTTTCTCATTTTAAATGTTTTATTTAATCTAAGTTGCCCTTCCCTCTGGTATCCAAACACTAATAATTATAAATATTATTTATGTGACAACAGTTTGGTAAACTACAAGAAGAAACAGGCATATGCATTCAGATCTCAAGTTACAAGTAAATTCAGTCTTTGGAAAAAAAACCCAAACTAAATAGAAGTAAGAGAAACAAACAAAGGATTTCCTAATGAAATTTAGTCAAGAAAATTACCCTATTGACCTGATAATATTAAATTTGTCAAATGTTATTATATTTAATAATGTATTTCCTCAGAGTCACAGCACTGAAAAGCATAATGTAAATGTCAGAATGCACTGGACTTCTGTTGTTAGAGAATAATACACATCTGCATATAGATACATGCAAAGATTAACAGTGATAATTTGCAAATCAAAATACAGATCTATGTACATTTTGGATTTCTAAAATATACTTAATGACTTTATTCTGAAACAAAATAGTAAAGAGGACATAAGGGAAAAGAACTGGGATTTAGTGGTCCAGAGTTCTAATCGTAGTTTCTGCAGAAATAACTTTAGGTCCTTTGGGTTTAGCAAACGACACAATGACTGACAGCAAATGACAACTACAGATGGAGATTCACTGTTATGAGCAAAGACCCCGGTCTTTCTCTAGAAGGGACAGTACTGCCAGAGGAAGAGAAACAGTTTGTCTTTTACATTCTGCTTTCAAGAGCCTCTTCAAAGTGAAGTGGTGAAGTGGCTGGTGGCTTGAAGGGAGAAGCAAGAAATGGAAAAAGAACAAAGTTTAGATTAAGTATGGGGCTGCCATAGAAACTATCCAGGCCAGCTGAAGAGACAGTATTTATTTTGTACAGCTAATTGGCTGATAGAGATTTTTTAAAAACTAGGCCAAACGCTGAAGAGTCAGTGGCAGTTCTCCAAACAGAGCACTTTATACTGGAAAAGGAAAAGGAAAGAAAGAAAAAACCCGTCACCTTTCTCTTACTGGTCCATGCAGAAAACAGGGTTGAAATTCTAGTCAAAATTGAAGTCAATAGGAGATTTGCCACTGATTTTGATGGAGCCAGACACCACCCCAGATATTTTCTTTTCTATTTTCAGATAGATACATTTGATTACCACCAATCAGCTGTCCTTTATTAGTGTATTTTTTTAGTGTTTTTCAGCCTCCATGGCTATGTCTATATTAGGGAACTCTTGCTAAAATTTCTCAGCATTGCTACTGCCTGTCCAGTACCAATCTAAGGTTATACCATTGCTAGTCTCTCTAGCTGTTTATATCTGCCAGTGTATTAAACGCTGTGTCATGTAACTGCACAGTGCTAGCCAATAGTACTTATTTGTTGTTTCAGAGTACCATCTGTATCTAGGTTCATTAACTTTACCTTTTAGTAAGCTGGACTGTTACTTAAACCACTCAGAGCTCTTACCTCTGGTGGAGCTCAAACCATATTGGTCTTAAAGATCCTTCAGAGCCAATGACATAAGACAGATGGATAGAATTCTTTGGGGTAAATCCTTGCTGTCATTTTATTTCTCCATATGAAACACGAACTGTACAGATGTACTGGAATAAAGGGGTACTTAAAGCCACGACAGATGCTTTTACATTAATCACAAAATTATTCCCTTGGATAAAGACTATACAGGTTCTGCATCTTTTGTACCAGTAAAATTTGCCCCAGTGTTCCCGAATTTCCTCTAAGCTCTCCCAGTTTTGAGTGATATGAATTGTTCTGATTGATCTCAAGGGATTGTTAACTTTAAAACCAAATTAATACTATTTAAATGTCAGCTTTGTTAAATAATTAATTATTAATCTTGGTAGCAGAAGCAGTCAGTTATTTTGTTCATCTGTCACTGTTTCAAACAGATATAAATATTTGGCTGCAGGGCCACTGCGGCTAGTGATTACTGCCAAGTGAAGCAGTAGGACATCATATTCTCCCAAAACATCTCTAATAACCTCCACCCACCAGAGAAGAAGAGCAAGTCCAGACCAAAGCTCTTGACTAGCTCATGGTGTCCTAAAGCTCAGGCTACTTTTGTGTCTTCCAGATTCACAAATTCTTCATGAATCTCTCTTACAACAGCCAAAAATCTGCAACTCTCTTGACCTCTGTTCATTTCAACTTTTACATGAAAGTTCCAAAACCAGATGTAGCATATTGATAGTTAGGGATTCCAGAACACTCAGCATAGAAAAACACTGAGAATTGTGTGCAAAAAAAAATGGTCCACACATTACTGAAGATGTGGTCTATTTACAGACTAAAGAGTTTTTTTGTTTTCAATACCTTTCTTTTCTGAACAGTTTTGAAAATGTTCAAGAATTCAATTTTGCCATTTACATTGCAGACTGCTGTCTTCTGCAAAGTCAGTCACGTGCTGGAGATTTCAAAGCTGTCTCATTGCACGGCATACAGTCATGGATCTACATTTAAAGTCCTCCACATCAGTAGAAGTAAAAGATGCTATTGGCACATTGCAAGACCTGATATTCCAGTCCCTGGTGCTTATCTATAGAGGGGACATCCCTAAAACTGATTGTCAGCTGTGCAGATCTTGTGCTGTCATGTTCTGCCTTTATAATATGTAATTAGTGATAATCATAGAAACAAACAGCTGATAAAAACAGCCAAACATTTTAGGAACAAACATAAAAATATCATGAGAACAAATGGCTTCTCTACAGTGCAGAGGATACATCACTAAAATCTGTACAACAACAGTTGCCTGTGTCGAGGAACTATTTGTGGAAAGACCTCATTTCCCTGAGGAAAGGCAAACCTACATTTACTACATGGAACAGATGCTGTAAACCAGCACGTCAGACAAACACAGAGATCTCAGGGACCTGCAGGTCTCATTGTCATCTGTACAAACATGCTTTTGCCTGCACTGGCTGCAGGCACTCCGGTTATTTCTCTGATGGGCTGTTTTGCCCCTGAGGTCTGTTGCTAACCTGTCTCACTGTCTGTCCCCAGCTATTCTCTCAGAAGCCCTTTTCAGTGAAGGTCCAAATCCATCCTGAGGAAATTTCAGAAAAGGCTTTATGATTTCACAGGTTTAGGATGTCATTCATGTGTCCCTGATTTAACAAGTACAAGTTCTAGGAACTTCAGATGCTTCTATCTGTAAATTAAAAAGGTTACAGCACTTGTTGAGGTATCACTTCATAAATATTCTTTTGGCAATGTTCACTGGGAACACTACTGAGGAGCTGATTTCTTGACTTTCTCTGTCTGACAAATACCAAATTCCCTGATATAAAGACTGGAGAACCATCCACTTCTAAGAAGTTGCACCGTCTTTAGAGAGAGCGCTTGGATAAATAGGTTCTTATATTGAAATGGCTTTGTGTGTGTTCTGTCTCTCACACACTTCAGGACAACTGGTGAGATTGCCCACCTCATTGTGCAAGTAGTCCCACTGAGCTCCGTGAAAGCAACTCAAAGGCTAAAAGTGCCAGAATCTGTCTCTTTGTAATTTCGCTTCCACTTTTATCATCTTGAAAGAATCCCAGACCCGGACCAAAATGTGCTAACATGGAAGGAAGTTAAGAGCTTAAAGCTGACACTTCCATAATGATATTTAAGGTTTCTTCCCACCTGAACCATGCTTTCCTTTTCAGAGGTGCTAAATACCAAACGCCTACATTTACTTGGAGAGGGGACCTCGGTCTCTCTGAAAGGCAAGGTAGTTATCTACACGCACAGTGATGTGACTGAAAAGCACGTCTGCCCTAAGGTGTTTTTTTTAAACAGAACATGTATTAAAGCAACAAGAAAGAAGTATTTCAGGCTCAAAGATCTACTTCAAGATCCTAAACCAATCTTTTTATTATAGCTCTGGGGTTTAGAATAAAACATACAATTAAGCTTATGAAACAAAATAGCAAAAATTAAACTGCTTTGCAGTTCAGATTAGTTATGAAAATATGTAGTTCAATTTATGGATGTCAGTAGACTAACAGAAGTTAGCAGTGACAGTGACATGGTTTATCCTAATGGACTCTTCAATATTCAAAAACCTGGCCATATTGATCATGCAATTCATACTGGATAAAAAGAGGGAATACACATTTGTGGCCACATTCTACCCTCATCACTCCTGACAGCACTCCCAGCTTATCTAAAACAACATTCAAACTGTGCATTGGTTTCCCTTGTGGCTTAATTCTCATTATTCACTGAACTCCTTTTTACTAGAAACTGACTGAAGAGCCAGATTCTGAGCTCATTGTTTGTTTTTTTGCTGACTACAATGAACAGCCTTCTCAGTTTCCAAGCCCAGCATTTCTATACACTCAAAACAGTTGCAACCACCAGCTCACAAAATAAAAGCAGGTCAGGGATGAGGAGGCAGGATAAGTGAAAACAGTGCGCACGTGCTTTTCAGAAAGAATGAGACTGAAAATTAATAAAAAACTTGCTCATAGCAACAAACGACATCAATCAAGTATGGGAGATGTGTGTCCCAAAAGAGAAAAAAATGTAAAAAAAAAACCCCAAAAACATTCATGGATGTATTTCTCAGCTTGAAGTAAATGGGCTTAAATAATATTACTACTCCAACTTGAAAAATCATAATTCTTCACAAGAGAAATAAAAACCATGAGTGCTCATACCAGTAAAGAGAGTTTCCAGTCACAAGAGGTTCACGTTGATGACAAAAGCAGGCATACTGTCTCTGTGCTCCTCTGTCTTGATTTTCCCGATGGATCAAGATAGTTTAATTTGCCAGTGGTTCACTGGAAATTACTGCTGTGAGAACCACAGACCTCACTGTTCCAAGGCTGAGTGCCTGAGATGACTGCCACCTATGCCCTCCCAATCCTGGACTGCTTTGAATCAGAGAGAAAAGTAAAAGTCTGATTACCTTAACAAGGCTTCCTCATGGACCTTGGATCTATGACAACTCCATGTCTCCAGTCCTTCCTAATAAGTTTCTCCTGACTTTACATTGGCAAGTGTCCTGCGCCATGACTGCAACAGGCTCATTGGGACACTCTCACATTGTATTTGTGGCTGCGAGTGCAGCTAGTCCACACACCAAAGCTACCCATCATTTAGCTAGCTAATTTAGCCATGTAATTTTGTCACCTTATGATTTTTGCTTAAGCTGATGCAGTGGTTTTCAACCTGTGGGGCACTTATGCCTCTAGGTCTATATACTACTTCTCTTGGAAAACCACCAAGAAAAACAGGTTTCCTGTCAGTAGACTCAAATTTGCTCTTAAAGGACTTCAACGAAAAATTTTTAGAGGATAGCAAAATTAGCATGAGCTAGAGCATATGATCAGTTCCGATTTGGACTTCAAATGGCTGAAAATATAATGTATGCCTTCATTAATCACTCCAATCATTAATTAAATTAATTGGTAAAACATGGACCTTAAATCTAGTCTGAACACTGGACATTATTCTGAATTCATCCAGTTGATTAAAGAGCCCTTTCCTATTGGAATTTTTTTCATATAAGCAAGTTATCTTTTAACATTTTCTTGGGCAAATATGATAGAGTTTTCTTTGGTTTCCCATTGTATATAAAGTTTCCCACTGAAATCATTCTGGTACCTTTTTCCTGGCATCCTTTGGAGATCAGAAAATCCCAGTGTACTGGGTAACCACATACAGATATAATCCCTGCTTTAAGGGACCAACAGTTTAAGATTCTTACCCAAAAAATGATCCCTGATCAACTGCACTACTTTGAAATCAACATAGCTACTTACGGGTTTAGTTAGGAACTACTCTGTATGCAAAGAAGCTCCATGAAAACAGGTTATGAAGAACTGTTGACAGCCTTGATTGTGTTTCTGATTTGTTATGTTTCTGACTGAGGGAATGCTGTATGGAACTTTCTCATTATATATTCCCACCACCACCCCCCTAAATTTACAGGTGCATGCTTCTTGTGCCAGCAATACACAGCTAAATGCCCAGTATTGGCCACCATGGCATGTTTTTTCCAATAGTCTGTTCCACTTTTGTCTCTTCCTTGCCTTTTTGTCTAAAAAGAAAAGCAAGTGGTATTTACTGCAATGTCAGTGTCAAGAAACTAACAGCCTGATCCAGCTCCCATCAAAATTAATGGAAAAACTCCCACTATTTCAGGGGGTGTTGGTCTAGACTCGCAATGGACAGGTTCTTCATGCTCAGGAGCTATCTTTATTCCCAACCAGGTGTCATACAGTCAGACAGGTGCAACCATGTCTGCACACCACTGCACCTGACCCAATAAATCCTGCTTGTTTTGAAAGCCGGATCCAATCCCTAGGCCACGAGTGAAGTCGTCCTTTGGAACAGAGCAATCAAAAGTTGTAAAACCCCTAAAACTGATACTTTTTCTGCATTAACCACTTGGCTATATTTTATATACTGCATTTCCATCTTACTTATACTGAAGTGAACATTCTATATTGCTTATGTTATGGAGTATCTTATAGCACACATAGAGTGTGAGAAATATAGCGGAATTAGCATTATACAATCAACTATAATATTGATGGATTTCCAAGGTTGCTTTTTTTGGTTGATGATTATTTGGGTTTTTTCACTTTTGGTAGATAGCAGTACTGCTTTCTACTTTCTTTCAGCTGAGTGCATTTTGTATGTGGTTAAAAATGTTTGTCTTTTTATTCTTTTTTATGTATTCTGTTTTTCCTAGTCCTGCAGTAGCACTTGGTTTGGTGTTTATTTCATGTAGCAGAAAATACCTATCACAGAAATGCAAAGGCAGCCTGACAGCAAGCTTCTCTTTGGGCATGTTGACATCATCCTCCTCTCTGAGCTCTAATTCAATTTTCAACACAATGCCTAAAACCGCACAGCCTCTGGGCACAAAAGATGAACACGAGAGTACACTTGTCCATTCTGTTGCCCTGTAAGCAAATTGCCTTGTTAATGAGGAATCAGTCAAATGATGGGTTTGATAGTCTGTGTTTAGATTAGGTAAGAAAAAGTGCTAAAGTATTTTCTCATGTATCACAGGCAGCAGCACATCCTGTTTAAAGTTCAGGTCTATGAAAGTCATTGACTAATTCTTCAACATCTCTCACAAGAAAAGAAAACATACAGCTATTTCATGTGTAATAACTACTCTTTGGAAAAAATGAGGACACTAGTATTTTTTAACTTCACTGATAGGCCAAACTGGAGCTGCACTTTGCAAAATGCATATATACCTCATAAAAATGCATATATACCAGGACTATGCCTGGAAGGAATAGATGAGAATGCCATTGCTTTCATGTAACAGATAAGGAAAATAAACTCTGTGGGTATGTGCATACGGCCAGTGTTTGTGGGCTGAACATCGCTTTCCCTGCTCATGCTGATAACAAATCAATGCATGTGCACAGAGAACCCCTGTAGATCGGATAACGTGCTGTGAATTGCTGCTCCATGCTATCTTGTTCGTGTAGTCATACATGTAATGAATTGAATCTAAACTCTCTTCCAATAAGGAGGTAGCTAACCAACAGCCTTTTTATTTCTCAATGCTCCAAGTTGGTTGGCTGTCTGAGCTCGGCATTTCAGCAGCTGGAAATTGATGGAAGAGAGGAAGGAAAAGGCATCCATATTTCTATAGTTTTCCTTTCCAAGCTAAATAGCTTGGATGAAAGAAGAGGGAACATAACTGATTCCCTCAGACAATCTGTTCTTTTAACTGGTGGGGTTGCGAGGGTAAAAGATTTTGACAAATAAACAATAAAAAAAAGGCAAGTATTAGTTTATGTGTTTGACAGGACGGCTGTAATTCTGCTCTGCTCTGTACCACATAAAATACTAAAATATGGAAATTTTACGTTATCTGTCCTTCTCTTGTAGAACTAGTACGTTCTCTTCTTATCATTATGTCTCATCTGGTACGTTATTCAAACTCAAGCCAAAGTATTCCACCACTTGAGATATCACATAAACAAAAACAATGTGAAGAAGCTCATAATAAACACATAACAGAAACCTGCTTCTTGGCCTTCTAAAATCTTGCTTGCTTTTCTTTGACAGAGCGAAGAGCCCATCAAACGTGATTGACCAGCCTCCTCACTGGGACACAATCTGAAGATAGACCGTGTCTTCCACAGGCAGCTCTTTGTCATTCTCAGCACATTTTCTGTAGCCATGGATGCGTCTGGGCAAACAGTGATGGCCATCATGTCTCTGTGATCCAGCAATCAGCCAGTGCTATCCTATCTGCTGGCCATAAAAGAACTGCCTACGCTGTAGACCCACAGTCTATTTCATACTGCTTTTGAATTTCCCTCATTCTGACAAAAGAATGGTTCAGTGTTGGCACACACAGTGAGTCAGCTTCAGGGCTGTTATAACCTGTAATAGTTGGTGACAGCCTCCAAGACATTGGTATGTCAGGCCAAAGACAGCTGGTTGGCAGCAGTCCTGGCCATACTCACTCTTTCACTGACTTCACATGCTCTATAGTTATGGCATGGACAGTGGAAAGTAGCTTCATAAAATCTCTGCCTGTAGGCGACTTTGTATTTCATAGAAATATCCATATAATCACCAGATTCTTATTCCACAGTGACAGGACGGGAAAAAGACCTCATCTTAGCTGTTTAGGATAATTTGTTTTAAATAGACTAAGCAAAAACCCAAGCCATTCGCTCTCTCCGTCTTTTCAAAAGTGGTTAGTTTCTTTAATGCAGTTGACCTCAGAGATTCAGCCCTGCACGTACGGTAATTTGAATGAGAAATATGCTGCTCTCAAGATTGAGTCTAAGCAGAACTCTTCTTTGATAAACTAATCTTTGTAAAATCCACTGTGCTGCTGTGTTTAACAGAGCCAGGAGCTAGCTATTAGTTCTCTTTTTTATTTTGTTCTCTTTCAATAGACTATTTAGAGTACAGCATACTGAAAAAATAGGAATGGGGCTCCCCAACAGATATTAGTTATAGCTGTATTCTTCCTTTCACCAGAAACACAAACCACACAATCCTTACAGCAATCAGCATTAAACACATCATGTTAAATCCCTCAGTTCTTTAGCATAATATGAAGTCTCGCTTTCTCTCATATTACCATTCTGGTCAGTCAGGTATGTGAGGTTTTTCTAGGCAACAGGTGTTTTTTGAAATAAAATACAACCTTCCCTTCAGCTCATTATGTGAAAGAGACAGCAGCTGCAAGTATAATGCTGAGGACACATGGTCTATAAGACACCCAGAAGAAAAATACTCCTCGTTCCACTTGTTAAGGTAAAGCACAGATGTTGCTTCAGTGATAAGCATGAGCATAAGGCAACCACAGTCTGCTTCACGTTGTAAATTCAGAATCTAAGATTTCAGAATATTTAATAGGCTGCAATCAGAATCACCAGTTTCTTTATGTAAGGGAAAGTTGTTTATGTCTAATCTCATAGTCCTAACAAATACTCCTTATCACGGTTTGCATTACACTATCATCAACAATATGCTAGGGACTATCCACAGACTTGGCAGATAAATTATTAATAGTCTTTTATATGGACTCAATTATGATATCAAATAGCAACAAATGCCTGAATTAATGTACTGACTGATTTAAACATTTACAGATAGGTTATATTAAAATGGTTTTAGTAATTTAGAATGTTAAATGCCATTTTTTTCCCTGCTTAGTGCTGGTACTAAGGCTATTTCTTTATCTCTCAAATCTAGACTGTTGAGAAATCAACTGCACAATAATGGTGTCTAATGAATGTAATGACCAAAGCTAGAACAGATTCTTTCCAGGGAGCAATTCTCTGCTCAGCGAGGTGGATAATTCCCCCCCTTAGTTTATTAATTTTTCACTAATTTCTTTTAAGAACAAAGTACATATATAGTAGTTTAGAGTATAACTGTTAAGGTGAAAAGGCTTTTTCAAATAAAAAGGAAGTGCAGCATTTCCTTAGAAACACAAAGACCCTCTAGAATTGCCCGCTCTCCTTACTCCCTCCAGTTTTCTAGGCCTAACTATGTCAGAAACTCTATCCCACCAACAAGAACACGGAACACCACAGAGAGAACACGGTTCACAGAATAATCCTAGAGGTCTTGCTCTGTTAGTAGACTGGTTACTTTGGCTGTCATGCAAAATATTTATGCTGTCCTTGCAGCATAAATCCCAGTAGCTTGTAGGACTGCATGTTTTTCTGCCTACAATGTTTGCTATGTAGAGCAGCAGCTGCAATGAACTGGGAAATGTACACATGGAGAAAGGCCCAATGGCATGGATCAAAAACTTCACACTCCAGATCCAGCTCAAACTGACCCAGGCTCTTTTGTGTGTGGTTTGTTTTTCAAAATCTACATTGGTAAGCTGTTGGTGAGTCCATCCTTAATCATTCTATCACCACCAGTTTCAGAGAAGACAGGCTTAAAAAATAAAATGAAACAAACAAGCTCCGATTACAAGATATTATAAGGTTACAAAGTAATTTCATAATGAAACTGATAGCATAGTACTTCCTTGCTATGAATTATGTGGTAAAAAAGGGTCATTTATATGTCTGACATACTTATTTTTTAGTTTGCTGTGTTGTTCCAAATGAAAGAAGTGTGAATAATAAAAAGAAACAATCAAAAAACCAAAATCTCTACATTAATTGGAATGATGGTACACATGCTTAGAAGACAACCACAAGAAGTTATCACTGCTCAGACCCACCTATTGTTTGACTCCTGTTCTTAATTGGGTTCCTGTCGTGCAAAGGGCTTAGCAGCCAACATGACAATTTAAACTGCTTGTGACTGAGAATATTTATAGGTTTTGCATACTATGGTCTTCAACCTTAGGTGCTGTAGAAGAGGAGCATTCTCTTCTTATAAATCCATACAGCCTTTTGCCCTTCCTGAGCCAACTGTTCTCAGTGCATTATGCCAGGTTATTACTACTACAAGAACTAATAATTCAGAGAACTGTTATTAGTATTCTCCTCTACTCAGCAATCAAGGCTGGTCACACAGATTCCAAGACTCATACGCTTATATCATGGGGAGAAAATTTGAGCAAATACTCACATGTGTCTTCACGTCACCTTCAAGAATCTTGCTGTACCTGAGAAACTCAGCAACACTTCCATTCAGCAGCCTATCAAAGGCTTCAACATATGGTGCTATGCCTATAGAAGAAGATCATTCCATTATAATGATTCCATAAAGTACATAATGCATAGGACATTCCTTTATAGCAGATGGAGGAGAAATACCATAGAAACAGGGGAAATTGCTGTAACTTAATTTCTGCCATACTCCTTGATTTGTGAAATCACTGAAAAAGGATGTACAGTGGTATTTTTTTTCTAGCTAGAAAGAAAAAAACCCCTGCTCTTGGTAGAACTTGGCTAGAAACATTAAGAGAATTTACTCTGTACAATGTAGTGGGAAGCCTCTTTTGTCTTAAAATGATAGGTGCTAAAATAAATATTTCTCAGCCCTTCAAAGACCTAGTGGCCTGATAAGCATGATTGTCTTAACAAAAATCTACTGTTGTACATAAAACAAATATTATTGCCTAGAAAGAATCTGCACTGAAGAACTATTTTTATACCACCCACCCTTTCCTGAAGATCTTTGTATTGTTTGATGGCTTTTCATAGCAAGCAATTAAATTTCTAGTAAGATAGAGTTTTTAGAATCTGTTGACGGTGGATTTATGCAGTGAGATGTGGCTTTGTAATCTCCTTATTTTGTTGTCTGACCTTGCAAAACTGTCACTGGATAAAGAAAGCTCAAACAAGTCTTCTAGATGACACATCCCATTTACTATATATATGCTACACATTCTAACAGAGGAATAAAAATGCTATTTTCTATACGGTATACAGAGCAGTTTCCTCATAAAGTGGACAATCAGAAAATGCAGATGAGATTCAGGTTCTTATGCACCTGGCTTCTAAATGGCTTTATGTAGTACCTTTTAAGAAAGCAAAAGTAATCTTTCCTTGGATGCTTTCCAGCCCTCCCTTTACTCCCCAATATATCCTCATGTCTTGTCTATGCCTCAGAACCTTTGCCAGGTCCAGCATGAGTGATGCACGTGTGAATTTATGGCATCTGTAGGATCTGAGAGACCAAGGTTAAAATTCTTCCCAGCCTCTCTCCCTCATTAATGAAGCCTGAAGATTGCTCTGAAGAGGTACCAGGCTTTCCCCAGAGAGCTTGCTTTAACCTTTTGGCACTATATGACAATTGTGTCCAAATTCATAATCTTGAAAGCCCTCTTTATTCCACAAGAGTCATCTGGCTCCTTGACAGAAAAAAGAAGGGCTCTGGCAATGGGAATTTGCAATGGCCTGTGTGAAAAAAAAAACATAGTTAGTCAGCCAGGCGGGATTTCAAGGCTCCTTTTGTTCTCTTGATGTCACTCACCTTTAATTCTGAGGAATTTCTGGGCTTTCTTCCATATAAAGTGTGTGTGTAAACCCCTCAAATGACCTAGTCTACAAAAGGTTTTAGTTGTGGAGATGCTTTCCAAAGCCCATTTATGTTCTTTGTCAAAATCTGTGTATGTCTCCAAGAGAATCATTGTAACCTTTTACTTTAGAGCAGAGTTTTAAATAGCAGTTCACCAAATGGCAATTGTCCTATGCAAAACCAGAAAGCAACTATGCTATTTTTTACTATTCAATACAGCTAACTCCCAGGAGCATTTACTAGAATTTGCTGTGGGCTGTGCAGAGCAATTGAATTATTTGTTTGCAATCCTGATGTTGTAATGCCATTTAAGAAAACACTAAAGTTCTTCCATCCTCCTCATTATTTTGTTGTTTCTGAAAAAGTGTTAATTGAAAAGGTTATTTTTTGTAATAATTCTAATTATGGAATCGTCTTTTAAGGGAGGGAGTCATGGTAGACGAAAGCAATATATCTCCATTTCCGCTAGAGGCTTAAAAAAGGTCACACTCTGGCTGAGTGTCAGTTTTAAAGGAGAAAAAGAGACCTGTTCTGTAAGACTGTCAACTCTGCAGTTGCTGTGGAGGTTATGTGAACCTCCACAGCAGCAGAGTAACACAGGCACACAGAATGATGTTTGTGGCACTATATGTGTATCACCCAAACTGAAGAACTGGTATAGTCCTTCCTAACTGCATCAGCAGAAACTAGTTCCTGCATCCCTGTATGAGACAGCTCCGCCTGGAGACATGGTGGAGCCTGGCAAGTGCCCCATGGTGCCGCTCATCTCAGCTTCTTAATGCAGTCTCCCACTGCGTGTGTTATGGTCTCACTCCAACAAGGTTTGTCAGTTGGTTTCTTCTAGGGATCTGCTGGGGTTTTAAGGTTCTGCTTCCCTGGGGATGAATCTTTTTACCTGGCTAAGCTCTTAGGTCAGGCCAAGAATATAGCAATTTTCATGGAAGTAACTCACATGGTGAGTTCATCTCCTGTTCTGAAAGCAGCCCTGGTTCTGCGATACTGAGCTCTGGATTAATATAGAGATACACCTAAATGTATTCATTATAGGATTGAAGCTCGCATTTTTTTCAAATGTAGATTTCCTAGTAGCGATTGATTTGTCAACTTGTATGCAGATCGTGTTTCTCCATGACTTTGCTACAGTCTAATAGCTATCTAGGTTTTCTCTGGACTGTAAGCATTTTATTACTGAGGCTTACTCTGACGGGCTAACTCATCTGCTATGGAAGCCTGCAGGAAGATGCTCCTTTCCTGCCATAGAAACACGCTGCTTTCAGTCAGCTGCTCCACAGCAGCTGCCAGTGCGTAAGCCCACGGCACACATGACTGTAGGGAAGGTTCCTTGAGTGTAGCATACAAAAAAAACCCAGTCAAATTTAGGGTTATCAAGCATTGGAACAGGCTGCCCAAGGAAGCGGTGGAACCGCTATCCCTGGAGGTATTTAAAAGATGGGTAAACGTGGTGCTGAGGGACATGGTTTAGTGGTGGTCTTGGCAGTGTTACATTGATGGTTGGACTCAATGATCTGAAAGGTCCCTTCCAACCTAGGTGATTCTATGATTCTATGTGTTGTTGGGTAAGGGCTGGCATACAGGGAAAATAAAGCAGCTGACATATGCTGACTTTCTTCTGTGTCAGTAAGGAAGCTGCCTGCAACTTTGTTCTGCAACTTCTATACAGCAACGGAGTCCATGCTGGGATTTGCTCTTCTCTGGAGAATGCAGGAAAGGGCCAAGGAATACAGAAAGCAAAGTACATGAAGCTAGTAAAGGCATATATGTTGGGGTTCTGGGTGAAAACACAAGCCCTGGAGAAAGGAAAGGGCACCTCTATTCAATCAACATTAGAACTGCCACATTTATAAGGTAATTTACCCTGTAAATTTCAGGAACAACAGAAAAATTAAGGAGTGAAAAAATACGATTTGGTGATATGATCTGAGTAAAGGAAGACAGACTTTTTTGGTGTATTCTCCAACGTAGTGCTTTGGAGATCCACTTGAGAAGGGAGAGCTCTAGAGGTAACAGAAGGTGGCCATGGATGTGTGGCAGCCCTTAGTGTGCAAATGCTTATGAACAAATTCATAATTGATTAAGGATATTAAACAACTAAATGAAGTAGGTCCGCACTGTGAAATTCAGAAAGCTGGCAAATAAACTCAGTGTTTATATTGCTGACTTCTTTAGGAATATTTATGCTGTAAATTTTGGGCATGTCTCCTTTCTTCTGCTAATTGGGCTCGAGCAGACATTTTCATTTGGTGAGTTATCTACAGCAATATAAATGCTAAAATGGAAAAAGCAATAAAGTTTGAAATGTGGACAGTATATTTAAGGGACTGAATCTTCTAGGCTATATTAATTTAGAATTACGCATATGACTAAGCTTGTCATGTGACATTTCTAAATTCATTTTTAAAAATACTTTATTTTGATATGGAATTCAAAAGGGGTGGGATTGCACTCCCTCTTAGAAGAGAAACACATGCAATTTTTTAGTAACAGAGAGATGGTATTTCAAAAAACCAGACTTACTTCCATTGACTCCATTGATGGCATCACACTCCATTCCACCAGATCTGTGTGAATCTGAAAATAATGATTCAAGCCGAGTCACTGCTTTCTCCAGTCTCTCCATCAAACCATGAGTCTCTGCCATTCTGAAATAATCATTAAGAATAGAAACAGTGTTAACCCCTCTGAGTAACGCCAATGCTTTACTTCATCTTACAGTTCTGTTCATCTTGTGGCTTTATCTTTCATCAGCTTTTATGGTAAAACTTGTATTTTTTAAGTATTGTCTTTCTGGCATGTAAGCAGTTGCAGTGAAGCAGGTGACATACGGTAACTTACTTCTGTGTCAACAGGGAATAAGATCAATACTCAGCCCTGGTTTTTCCTTGTAAACAGCAGATTCAAATCACTGCTAGTATAGCTTTGAACAGTCTATATGGGGACAATTTATGACAAATATATGTGTATGCTCCCAATCAGATATTGAGATGACTGAAATATTTATAAATGTAATCGGTAAAAACTTATGCCTACTATGATTTGCATCAGCCATTTACAGAGGCAAAAATACAGGCCCAATTAATACTTGACTGAAAGCCAGACTTTAAAAGTATACCTCCTGATTTTTGAAAAGGTACATTCTGAAATTTGCCTCAGTCTTTTATGCTTTGTGGTAAGCCTCAGCCACTTTATTGAAGACTACACAAGAAGTCAGGAAGGTCTTCTGTTTGTTCTTCTGATATGATTTACCATCACTTAGTTTTTTTCTTATGAAAGTGCCTGATGTGAATCAGTGTTTCCCAAGCTTTTTAAATCAAGCACTAATTAATCTTTGGAAAGAAAAAAATAAAATCCAGGGGTCTGCTTGTGCAGTACTGCTACGGTGCTTTTGATTTAAAATGAAATAAAAATTAGGTTAAATTTTGAACAACTCACACTTTACTTTCTTTCCCCACAATGTGATTATCTGATTTCTTACATGTGAGGCAGTGTAGGCATTGACATTTTTGAATACTGGCCAATGTCTCAGGGAACATATATACACCTCAGACTGAGAAATGGTTATATAAGCAAAGACAAAGCTATGTTTAAATCCCCTATCACTTAATGTACCTGTTCCTCACTTAAGGTTGTGAGTGTTTTATTCTGCTAAGTGACATACACCAAGGGGGGGGGGGGGGGGGAGGAGGGGAGCGGCAAGGGGGACGTACGGCTCTTGAATAATGAGTTCCAGCTCAGCTCCCACACTAGGGCTACATCCCCTGCCCAGCACTGGGGTGTGCAGAACTGGGGGCAACGGGGCAACTCGCATCCCCAGCTGGGGGAAGCAGGTTGGCAGTGGCTCTCTGGGGTCCCTACCCTGTGGCACTCTGCCACAAGGCATTCATTGCTGTATGGCTTGTAGACTAGAAAGGTTAGGCGTATCTGGGATATATGTGTAAATGTACTTGTTCCTAATGAACAGCCTGCTAAAAGTGCTAGTATTTTAGAGATATCAAAGCGTAATAGTAGAGTCCAATAAACTGTGCAATACTGTGCAACACTAGCAACCAAAACAAACGATGCTGCTTTGGTGTGTCCCCCCAGGGGAGAATGCCTAAATGTTATCATTAAAAAGTAAAGTAATGTGAAAAGAAGGGGGTTTATTTACAAATTAATATTAATCATTCTTATGAATAAAAATAATAATAGTATTTTCATTTTTAAAATTTAAGTGTGAGAAAGTATTAGCTGCTAGGACTGTGGAAACACATGCAGAGCTCTTGTGCTGAGTCATGTTGCCTGTCAAACAAGGTGAGGCCTTCAGACTTTACCCTATAAATATAATGAGGTTTGAGTTTGACCTAAAAGTGAAGCAGAAGATTTTACAGTGAGAAACCCTTGGGAGAACCATTCTCATGAGAAAGTTTTGTCTGGATTTTATGGGGTTTTCTTATTTATATTAAATAAAAGAGCAAACCCCCAAAAAAGGATGACGAGATAATGTGCATATAAACACTGTCAAAATTCAGAGAGGCTCTCTTTGCTTATGCTGAAAATGCATGCTATTCTGTTTGAAAAATCAACAAATTCTTAAAAAAACACCTTAACTTTTTGTAAGGTTACAAGAATCTTGGCAGGAATGAGATGAAGGTACCTGGAGACCTTCTGAAATGTACAAAGTTTTGTGAGAATATTAAACCTTTTCTTAAATCAAAGCACTGTTAATCCTCAAAAATATTATGGACATATTCTTTTCACATTTTACCCTGCTACATAAAAGCCTAAAATGGTGTCTGTTTTAAAAGTTATGTTTTAAACCAGCCTAAAGTCAGGCTGGTCTAACACAGCATACTAACAGTCAACTCATTTCATCAGTATTTTAAAGTATATTTCCAGTATAGTTCCTGTTTGTCTTTATTTGAAGATACAATCTGGCAGGGTTTTTTTTTTAAATCTGCCTTAAATTTTTCCTTGATGACATGTACAAATGTCTTTGGAAGACCTGTTACTTTTGGCCTTTTCAACCTGTGGAAGGACCCAATTGTCTGACTGCAAACCCCATGTGTTTGACTGTACATACTTGGAGGTCTGAGGAACCTCACAAATGAACAGAGCTGGATCAGACTTGTAGTGTTCTACCCAACCAACTGCGCTCTGTAAGATGCTAAGAATATGGATTATGGCGTCAGAAGCTCAAGGGAATAACCTGACTCAATAAACCGATGGACATTTTTATGCAACACTTTCCAACTGCAACATAGTCTTTTGCTCACTGTATTCTTCACAGCTTTATTCTATTCCCATTAGCTGGAGAACTACGATGTTGTTCTTCCAAAAGCAGGTATCACCAGCGAGACAATCACAGAATAATATATTGTTACAGTCTTTTCAGACAGGAGTAGGAACCATTTTTACCATAAAATTAGGGATACCAGGTTTTAATTGGTTTTATACGGAATGTTACACTTAAGAACTCCTCAATCATTATGTTTACGTGGAACCTACCTTTTTATCTGGGTACTGATATATTCATGACTACATGGTATTTGTATCTATACTTTTATATATGCATGCACATAAGTATACACACAGGTATCCCTGTCATGTATGAATAAAGTGCAAGTATATTTTTGCCATTACTGTATATAACACTACAAGAGCAAATCAGTTGTACATATAATAACCTTACATTTACACTTCACTTTACCATCAATTGACTAGGTATCTATCTTACAAACAAGACTAGAATTAATGTTACTGTTTTGAAGTGAAGACTCCACTGAGCAATAGCACGACAACTCTCTTCATCCGTTCTCAATTTAAACATTGACATCTTTGCCCATATTTAGGGATTCACATATTTGGCTCATATTATGACAGCCTTCAGCATTTTCTTGGCCTATATTCAGCTGTTCATCTGATTACTTATCATTCCACACTGCATTCTGCATGGTCAAACCAACACCACAAAGCCATAGCTCAAAAGGAGTCAGAACACAAATGGTACAGCTTGACTCTGTGAAGATACTGTCTGTGTGTGATATAGCATCAGAGCTTATATTATAAATAAATAATAAGACTGGTCTACTTACTGTCAAATAAAATCTTTGCATGTCAATGAAAAGTAAAGAGGATATAAATACGTCTATGGGATGCTTCCGCTCCCATAAAGCACATTTTTACATCAAGACAGATTCTCTGTCTCATCTCTACTGCTTAATTAAAGCTTTGATCTTGAAGTGGATTATAGGGTTAATCATATACCTTTTCCTGAAGTTGATGCTGACAGCCTATAAGGAGTTAAAAACAACAGTGCTTCAACTCCCATGCAGTCCTGTATCTAGTTGCTCTCTTGCTGGAGAAGGACACTGTCCTTCATTGAAAATAAGGTCAACTAAGAGACAGGAAAGGCGTTAACCCACATCTACTGACAATCATTTACATGTTGACATTGTAAACTGTCTCTTGTGCACAAAAAGTAAGAGGGAGGATCCACAGATCTGCCCTGTTTACTGTTGGTGATATCTTTTTTGGAAGTGCTAAAGGCATGTGGTAATAATACCATCTGTCGTTTCTTCCCCAAAAGAAGTGAAGTCAAAACCAGGTAGAACAAGACATGCTGAAGACCAAAAAGCAGATCTCCTTGTATAGAGAGGCCTTGGGAGATCGCTGCTTTTCTCCCCAATTTAACAGCTGTCTCAAAGCACCATTTATCTATTATCAAGGCAAAAAACTTGTCTGTAGACTAGAATTCCCTGACATACTCATCCCAAACAGCATTCAAACTGGAATCCAAAACACACAGGTACTATTCCTGTTATCATTGTATGTTACTTACAACACAGGACCATATTGCTCTATCTCAAGAAGAATCAAGCTGTAACAAGCCCACAGGGAAAAGCAGTATAGTAGCATAAGGGGACAAAATAAACATATGATGACTTATCAGGCATGTAAAAATGGCAGGTTTGAACACAGGAATGGTGCCACCCTGTAAAGTATGATACTATTCTGACAAACATCATCAAGAGGTAGTATAAAGGTCTACGGTTTGTTTTACTTCCTAATACTTTTAATTTAGAAGAAAAAGAAGCAACTTGGTCTTTTTTCCATTAGCACCGGTCCTTCCAAATCCCCCTAGCATCTGAAAAATTAAGCCAGGTCTCACTCATCCTCATCATCTGAGATGCTACAGGTCAGATTTTGCTTTTCCTCTCTATGTCAAAAAAGGGCAGATGCCTAAAACAGAATACAGGCAGCAATGTGGCATTTTAATTGTATCTAACATTCCTACACTGCTTGGAAAATCACAGTCTTACTGAAAGTATAGCAGCATGCCCATGTGCTTTCTCTCATAGTCTTTTAATAAATTGCTACTGAAATATGAAATAAAATATACAGAAACCTAGATTGCCAGCTGCTACTATCAGAGAGCCAGTCACGAACGTTTTATAGATCCAAAGCACTGTGTCCTCTAAGAGTTCTTCTGTACAATATATATCAACGTATATCAAGGGAGGGGAAATGCGTAGGTGTTCCTGAACATCCCCACCAATTACAAAAGCATCTTATGGCACTTCATTTCTGAAAAAACACAGAGTCAGCTTGAGCCTGAAATGGCTGGCTTTCCTACACCGCCATTCAAATGCGTGTACCAACTTTGAGTGGTGTTGAGCGGGCAGTCTTTTTGCGACCTTTGGCATCAGACCCAAATTCCTGCTGCACACCATTCTGGTCCAGACAATGAAAACCCACTGGCTTTGGGCCTCGGGGTTTGCTCATCCCCAGGCAGAGCTCAGACGCAGACTCGTGCTGGCTGAGTGGCTAACAAGGAGCCCCTGAAGCTATTTGGGTTACTACCATAAAAGATTTTAGGTGGAGAACACAAAGCAAGAGAGTATTGGGTAGAAGAAAGTGTGTGTTGGTAGGCAGACAGAAACATTACCTTGTATGGTTTGTGGGTTTTTTTCCCATTAGCTGTATGGGAGGAATGTAAACAGAGGCTTGTCAAACTGATGGCAAGCTGGATTAAACCAGAAGACCTCTCAGTAAAGCCCTGTGTGAGGAGAATGATCCAGGGTTCAAATCAGAGCCTTTGGTGACCTTTTTTTCTTGTTTTGCCCCTAGGTCTGCTACAAGCTCCTTTGGAAGCAATGGTCTTTTACGTATAGAGAAAAAAATTATTTTTTTTATCAGAGTAAAAGATATAGTCTTGTATATCTAACAGTATCGGAATTTTGACAACTTTTTTGTTGTTGTTGTTAAAATGGACAAGTGTTATACCTGTAATAGCAAAAAGACAAAAAAGTCTGTGTGACCTCTGATTTCTGCGGATGGGTGTGCCGCTTTGACTGATAAGTTGGTTTAAGTCTTGGCTGGCTCCAATATACTCATCATAAAATATTTCTATCTATAGCTCAATGTGTGTGCTAAAACCACTCATATGCTATGAATAAGTCCTCTGTTGCTGTGCCTAGGAGTGCACAACCTAAATTATCTTGTCTGTGGACTTCTCTCTTTGGCATACCCTCTGTGTTTTTAAAGAGTTATTTTTTATAAGCAAAAAAGATTTTTGTGTAAAAGAGCAAAAAGCAGGTTCAGGTTGCACCTCTGCCATTTAACCCAAGTTTTTTCCTTTCTCTGGCTTTATGCTGTTGGTACCACAAAGAATACTTTTCTGTTTGCATTCTGGCTCTTCCTCTGCTTCTCTCCTGCTCCCAGGGATCAGCCTGCTGTCTAAAAAAACACACAGGAAAGGAATGGAGGCATTTTTGTATCCCACTATTTAAAAAATATTGTAAAATTGCTTTGTAAAACAATCCCTATTTTGACAAGTACCCTTAAGACTGTTGATGCAGTTTAGATTTCTTATCACATTCCAGTTTAGTCCCATAATTAGGGGTGAGCAACCACACACGTCAAGCCGTGTGTTTACAATTCAGTGTAATAATAGCATGGACTGTGGTGAGGCCTCTGATAATTTAATATGAATTCTTTACAATATGTCATGTGTTCATGTATGTGCTTAGTATCTTCTGGAATATCAGTTCACTTTCTAATTATATGTAAGTTCTGCGCAGAGCTCCTATCCCTTGCTGAATAATTTTGACTGTTACCAATTTTGTGATCACACGAACAAGTTCATTATTCAATGATATACTGAAGCAGTCAAGACTTGACAGTCTGTGTAAGCATGATTGACTTAAAATAACCAAGGCAACGCAGTTTCTAAGTACATTCTCCTATTCTTTTCATGCTCCCTTTTTATGTCACCACTGCTCATAGTCTTTTGTCTTGGTTTTGTTTTCTTCTCTCCCTCCAATGAAGTGTAAGAGTTTTAGTATCTCTCCAATCAACAGAAACGCAGTGTTCTTAGCCACCTCATTTACTATGTATTAGTGTGGTGCTTTTCATGTAATCAAGCATCCTAAAGGCCTTACAAGCCATTTAATTACCTGTCACAAGTCCAATTACTGCATGTAAGCAGGTTGCCTTGCTGAACCGAGAAAATACTGCATGCAGGCATTGATTTTATTGAAGTGCTTCAGTTCAGTTCATAATAACAGAATAGAAAGATTCTTTATGCTACGGTTCCAACCAAATTGAATTTGCACTGTCCGAAAGTGTAAACTCCACGGAGTACAAACGCTTGTGCAGTGTTTCAGTACTTCTGGGATGTGAAAGGAAGAAAGCAAAGGGGGAAAGTTAAAACTAAACAGCTAGTGTCACAACCTCTAAAAACACAAACTATGAAATGACTTCTGCAGAAAAGATGAGACTGTAGAGTTACTCAGTACCAATGTTAGTAACAGATTTGTTTGCTGTGAGGGTGGCCTTTCACAACACTTCCACACCCTAGTTCTCATGCATATCCATATTACGCCAAAGCCTGAATAGTTGGGCTTGATTTAACCCAAATTAACTCACGTTCTTGCTCTTACCAGAGCATCCTGCTGCAATTGCGATCTCAGCGCTCTGTGTCTGATGGTCTCAGGCTCATCGTGGCTGCCCTGCTCAGCCTGCAGCCTGTGGCCCTTCTTCCAGCATGGCAGCAGCCAGGAGGGCTGAAGCAAACTTTTTGCCATGTGAGTACTCCCTTTGCTCTGCAGCTTATTTGTGATCTTTATTGATCACAAAAACTCGAGGCCTTTGCCCGCCTCCCATTCTAAAATTCAGCCCACTGATTCTGCAACACTGCTAGCATTGCAATGGGTTGTGCCTTTGCTTCTGATTCAGGATGAAATGGGCCACCTGCTACTAAAAAAGACCTTTCTATTTCCTGCTATAACCTGGTTACTACTTAGAGGTCCTGAGTTCTAATGATAATCCACACAACCCCGCTCACTTACAAGATCTGAGACATTCAGCTATTTATCCCTCCTCTGTTTCAGTGTGAGATATCGTGAAGCCCAGAAAGATCAAATTAGACCCATCCTAGATGCTTGTAAAGTTAGCCTTTTCTACAGTGGTTGCTTTAGAGGACCCAGAGCTGTTAGGTGAATTATTCTGCTGTTTCTTCTCTCTAAACAATGATGGATTACACATGGAAATGTAAATCATTCTTTGCATTCCTTCCAAAAAGCAATTAATTAAGTAGTTAAACTAACACAAAACATAACTTTAATGCATAGGATGAGCACATCTTGGAAAAATACACCACCATTCAATTATTTACTCGAGCATTTACCTGTTGGGGTTTTTTTTATATATGCTACAAAAGCATTAAGTCCTTGATTCCCAGCATACTACTACCAGTATTTTGGATTTTACAAGCAATTTCTGCAGCCTACTATTCTCTGAAAAATTGTGGGTCAGACAGAGCAATTTCCATTAGCATATACTCAGGAAAGTAGCCTCAATGGGACCTTTTTTAGTAACAAAAAGTCCCTGAAATTTGACACAGTCAGAATGGCTTATATACACAGGTGAAATGAGCACTAGCCAGTACGTGTACGGACCAAGGCCATGTCTATGCCATAAAGTCTTGCTAACATGGTGACAAAGATCACAGAGGTTTAAGAAACCCCAAACCCCACACCCTTGCTGAACTAGCTGAATCAGCATAATCTCTGCCATAGATGCAGCCGTGCTTTTGTGTGCTTTTGTCATTTCAGTGTACACTGCTTAGTAAAGGTGCTGACATTCTGGTATAGTTCTAGTGGTGACATTCTCAAAGAATAGCTGAGCCTTCAGAGTTCAAAGTGTTTCTTATTTGAAGAGTCAGTAAACTGTATCTGCCAAAATTACTCATTTTTCAAAAATATGCGAGCTGGAGCTGACTGTACCTCAGAAAAATGGCAAGTTCCCAATTGCTCCCTCTATTGCAAAAGACATACTTAAAATTTTAGAGAAAGGAAGTAAAATTATTTTTATATATTAGGGGTGCTTAATCAAGAAAAATCTTTTAACCAGCTGTCTGAATAACTGCAGTAATTTATACCTGATTTACTGTAGGTGTTTCTTTGTTTTTGCCCCAGTAAGCATGGTAAGTGAAGAATGTTCTCTTTCATGTAGTCAGATGTTCTAGTAAACAGCAACTGCAACTATTGAGTTTGTTGCTGTTGCATGATGTTAAAACTCACGCAGAACCACAAAGAATATTTCTTTAACGTATTTGGCAGTTCACCATTATTCTTGCTAGATTTCAAACCTCTTGCAATGTTGTTATTATTGCTGACAGGCCACAGATTGAAACACAGAAAGATTATCTGACTTGCTCCAGGTAATGTTGCAAGTCAACGTCAAGGCTGGGAGCTGAACACAATTCATCTGGTTTCCAGCGCTCCTTGCTGCCTTCTGCTTCTTTTCCAATACCTGTTAATTCAGATTCCCATGAATTTTAGTCCTGGGGGAATTTTAATTTTTTTTTTCCCCTTAACTTAGGGTTCTCAATGTATTTTAAATGGTTAATAAAAATTATATACTGGGATTAGAAAAACTAATGATGACGGAGTTCTAATTTCTGTAATCTTAGTACCCTTGCTCCTTATGGTATATCAAAAAGCCCTTTTCTCCACTGAAGTGAGCACCATAGTTGACAAAGAATAATGAAAACATGTCATAGGCTGGTTCTACTGTAATAGTAAATTCTTCATTTTTATTTAATTGAGAAAATGTATTTTATTCATTACATTTGGAGTTGTGCCTGTCCACCTTCCACATCTGAGCAGCATTCGTCTGAGGGGGAAGAATGCAAATAAATCATAAGAATATTCTGAAGACTAGCATTTTGGTTATCCCCAAGACCTAAAAGAGCCATATTGTTGTATGTGCCTGCTTTTGCTACAGAAGGTGGGTTGCCTTTGTTCTTCTGCAAACTCGCTCAAAATAAAATCAGTGTGATGAAATCCCTGTCTTGAAAATGTATAGAATCAGAAAAAAGTTTATTATCATTTGCATTGTAAGTAATTAAAAGGAAATGCTAGGATAAAATTTGAATAAAATTGGGATATTCGACTCACAGTAATGTCTTAAAAGGCCAGCTTTGAGAGCACTGTATTGAGTTTCAACCCATTCTATCTACTACTTTGCTATTCTAAATAATTTTTAAAGTTACGTTTCTGAAGTAGGACTAGTTTCCTGACTACAGTTTCACAAAACAATGAAACATGGTAGTCCATGAACCACTGACACTTTTGCCTGGCTTAGAAATAAATTAATAAAAATTTGCAGTATTGATCCCACCCTGCCTACCTGCTAAAAAGACTCCAACTGTTTCCTAATGGAATGGCCTCTGTGTAGGGTTTTTTTTCTGAAAACATTTTCCATCATTGGAAAACAACCACATTTAGGTAATGCATATAAAGAGAGCTTTCTTCCCCAGATGGTCTTTGTTTTTAAGACTGCCTCTACGTGTTATGAAATCTGAATCTTACTCGATAAAAATCCTTACTGTTGATCCTGTAATGCTAAGATACAGATCGATAGCAATGCTTGAAGCAAAGGACAGATTTCACATTTTTAGGTGGGGTCATGACAAGTTCTCCTCGGCTTTGTGCTGGCCACGTCTCTGGGGGAGTACGCCTTTCAGATGTCAAGTTATTGCAAAATGCAGCATCTCAGCTTCACGGTTCTTCATTTCTGCCTTCCTCCTGCCCCCTCTGAACGCTGTCTTCTATTTGCAGAATCCTTTACGTATTTTTACAGAAAGGTGTATATTCTCTCTTCAGATCTCTCATCCTAAAATGCTCTTTTAACCCTTTACTCTGGACTAAACCCGTGGGCTATTCAGTCACCCCCACCACGTACATACCTCTGGCTCCAAGCGCCGGGGGGAACCCAGGACTGGGAGCCCAGCTTCCCACCAGGGCTGCCTCCCTCCAAATTAGATCACCTTACGCTGATTAAGGGAGTTCAAGACTGGCCTCGCTTGACCGAGCCCGGTCTGCATAAACAAGCGGAGGGCATTTTTAACAACCCGTCGGAAAGCTGGGCTGCCGGGATCCGGGGAGGGAGGGGGCCGGGGCACAGCCGAAAGCCGCCCCCCCCCGCCGGGGAGTCCGTCACGGCTGCCGCCGGCGCTGACCACGGGCTCGGCGGAGGAGGTGCGGGTTCAGCCCCAAAGAGGATCCCTCATCTGATGGGGTATTTTGCTGGGGTTCCCCCCTCCCCCCGATTATTTCGCCCCACCGCGGCTCTTTGCAGTTATCACCCGGGAAGAAGGCAGGATGGGGGGTGGGAAGCTTTCCGTGCGCAGCCCGGCGCAGGTGACAGGGGGGAAGTTGCGGGGCAGACCGGCCTCCGAGCCGCCAGCACGGCCGCGCCCGGGGGGCCCTGACCCAGATAGCGCCCAGGGCACTGCCCCCTCAACGAACAGACGCCACCACCCTGCAGCCTCCGCTCCCAGCCCGAAGACGTCCCTTCATCACTGACTCCCCCCAAGATGTCCGCTGCCGCCGCCGCCTCGGCCGGGCCCCTCCGCGCCACCGCCGCCGGGAGCGCACCCACGGCCCCGGCCGCGCCGGGCCCGCCCCAGCCTGCCCGGGGCCCGGCGGGGGCGGGGGGTGTCGGGCCGCTCCCCGCATCCCGCCCCTCCCGCCGCTGCTTGCTCTTGAGTTACCTGTTTTGATGACCCGTGTAGCCTTTTTTTTTTTTTTTTTTTTT
>VFFE01007043.1:1089929-1123254 GCA_008921705.1 Burhinus oedicnemus
CCTCTCTGCAATGAAAATCCGTGGCCGGTCACTCGCTCCCCCCTCCCTCGCCTCGTCGCTGCTCTCCCTCCTCCTCCTCCTCTTCCTTCTCCTCCTCCTCCTCCTCCTCCTCAGCGGGAGCCGGTGTCAGTCAGTCAGTCAGTCAGTCAGTCGCATCAGCTGCCCGGGCAGGCAGGGAGAGAAATGCCCAGCAGCTTCCGGGAGTGCCAAATAAAGACAAGTCCAGAAAGAGAGAGAGACGGTGGCAGAGATGGAGAAAGAAAGCGAAAAGTGGGTGGAGTGTGAAAATGGAGAGAGAGGGAGAGGGAGAGGTGTCTCGGCGGTGCGGCGGCTCGGAGCCTGAGAGGAAGCGGCGGTGGCGGAGCATCACGGAGGAGCAGGGGAGAGCGCGGGCAGCCAGGGCAGGGCCACCCGCGGCCGCAGGCGTGGTGGCCCCGCTTGCCCATCACCGGGCAGCGCTCGGGTGAGTGGGAAGTGAGAGACCCCACGGCCACGCAGGCCCGGCCCGCGCTGGGAAAGGAGAGCGGGGGCCAGCGTGGAAACCAGCAGATCCTTCGCATGGCAGGGGAGGCTGAGGGCAGCCTCACCTCCACCAGAATAGTTCATTGTCTGCTCCGCGCCGGACTAATCTCTACCAGCCCGACCACTGCTATAGCTGGGCCCGCACTGAGGTGGCTGCCTTGACTCAGTCCGGCCATGAAATCAGGACTTCTCCCAGTAGGTGAACCCTCGTGCCTAGGCCTCGTTTGTCAGGCTCTGTGGGCTTCACACTAGTCCCGTCCCCCTGGCCACATGGGAGCACGCGTGTTTTTGCAATTAGGCGGTGCTCGTCACCACATGGGCCCGAGGGGCATCTGACCATCCGCCTGAAATCTGCTTCGCCTCCAAGTATCAAATGAGCTGGCTTTCTGCATGGAAGTCTTGGGAGAAGACCATGAATTCACAGCCTTTAAAGGAACAGTTTGCTCTTGAATGGGAAAAAATAATTCATTAGTTAGTGATAATAAAAAAGACCACATATATTTTTCAAGTCAACCGTGCGGTTAGGCAAAACTCAGTAGCACTTTCCCCTATCAAATATATAGCTTATTTTAGAAGACTTTGTGTTTCATTTCTGATGGTTTGACAACAATATTATAAAATATGGAACACAAGAATTTGTTTTAATTGTGCAGCAGTTAAACGGAGGCTGAGGAAAGTCATATTTTAACAAGGATGCCATAGTTAACAGCAGCTCCCAGACCTCACATGCCTAAAGATAGCATTAAGGAAAAGCAAGTTGACTGCAAGAATCAGTCTGGGATCCAAACTCGCTAGTGCAGACAATGTAATTGCCGTCAGAAATTGTAAAAAATCAGTGCCGCAGCTTCCTGTATGCAGTGAAAAGAACTGTTCCTCCTTGGCATGTATAAACAGCCAGATGAAATCAACAGAACAGCACAGGTTTTAAACCAGAGGGTCTTGCCAGACCTTCCAAAAGGGAAAAAGGTAGTATGGAATTGAAGACCTGATTGCAAAATGCACAGAACACAGAAACTACTAAAGAGAAGCAAGAAACAAGCCCAGAAGATCTCTTTCTGAAAAGAAAACCAAAAGGATTAAGAAACTCTGAAACTACTACATTTAGATTAAAGCTCAAGGTCCCTATTTCATACAACTCAGAGAAAAAAAAATCCCAACACCTGCACAGTGTGAGCGTGATAAGTGGGAAGTTTAGGATGATAAATGCAATTGATTTTCTGTAGAATGTTAATTTAATTTGAGGAAAGTACAATGCAGTTAACTTATGAAAAGTTTTACAAACTCTTACTTGTAAGAGCACAGTCAAGCACTCCACAACATCTTTTTACATCACAGGTACACGGAAAAGAGGGAAAAACCACAGGGCATTTCCTTTCCGTGGAAAACCTTATGAGGCTACCAAACTGGCAGATGCCCTGCATGTCTAAAACAAGTTCTCTATAACACATCTTTGCTCCCGACTTCTAGTGCTTTCTTCACGAAACAAACAAGTTCTTTTTTCTCTTCCCCAGGAGAATGTTGGCAAACTTAAAAGGCTAAGGCTAAGGTAAAGGGAACAAGATTTAATAAATGTAGAAAGAAGGCGAAAAAGGGAGATTCAGTAATTGTAAAGCAACCTCATAATACAGAGGTAACCCAGTGGCAAGCAAAGATGTAAGATGTAGCACCTGAAACATTAGAGAAGAAAGCCTTGCAGTTTCTATATAAATAAAGGTAATCTTAAAAGGCAGTTGTATAAAGAACTTTGTCGTTATTAACTCTGGCCGAGCAACAGCCCCCTAAGACAAGAAAGGAATGAGATATGTGCAAATTTTGGGCTTTGCAAAATACTGTATGTGCAAAAATATTGACTAGATGATATGCTATTGTTTCATCCCATCAAGGAAAAATACGGCTTGGACAGCAATAAAAAATACGTTTTGGAACTGTTTGGTATTGACATCAAGTGAAACACTGAGCAAGGAATGACTGGAAGATCAGACTTTGGGGCTGAGTACTTTGCCCTCTGTCTAACAACTCATTCATATATTGGCTTAGATTTCTATGCAGAAACTACATTGATGCCAGTAATTGCAACATTAAAAGTTAAAATTTTTTATTTGTATACTTTTTTTAGTGGCAACAGCGTCACCAACTTCACGATCAAAATATTCAAAAAACCCTTACAATTCTAATTTATGCTATAGTCTTCCTGAAATTATGAGGAGCTCTTCTTATGCAAGAAGTGCAGTAATAGCCCTCTTGCAGGAAGTTACCCGATTAAAATACAGTAGCTCATGGAGCATAGTGTATGCTGTTTAATGCAACTTTTTTTTTTTTTATTTTACTTTTAGACTTTGCTGCTGCAGACAATCTGTGCCAAGGCTGGCCTGTTTTATTCCCTTTTATAGAAGAATGTATTTCTAAAGTTGTGCAGGGATCCCAAAGTACATGTCAGAGGCTGTAGAGATAGGCTATCAAAATCTCTATAGATAGACAGCATTGTAACCTACTTAGAAGAAAATACACTGGTGCATCTTTTATTTGCGTAAGTGTTTTTTCGCAGAAGAAAACTGTTGAAAATGTTCATGCTTACCTTCCCAGTATTTGTTGAAAATGGACTTTCAATGTATATGAATGTAAAATTTCCCATTGATAGAAGTTGCATCTAAATGATTCATAGATGAGTTTGGAGAAAACCACAAATATCGTCACTCATTTCCTTAATTTCATGCAGTCTGTCTTTGCTGGGGCAATGCAGAAAATATTAATATGAATTAAAATTGCACAAGCACTTACTGATGTGAAAATAAATTGGAACATCACGTGAAAATCTTGCTAGATCTGCTTAAATAATATTGGTGTGCATTCAGGACATGTCAAGATGCCTTTTGCTTACCAAATCTGCTATTTAGTCTACAGACTTTGAAAAACAGCATATAGCTAATTAACTAAATGGATCTCTGAAGAGCACTTTGTAGGTATCTTGTACAGATCAAGTGTCAAGACACACAGGAAAAAACAGGAAGATGATGAGAAGTGGACTACTTCTCTTTCAAACTAGTATGAAATAAGGCTGAATCTGTCATCATTCAATCTGATCACCTGTAAAATAAGATTAAGGCAGATTAAAATTACATTTAGTTTCACAGATGTCACTCTACTGCTGTTTTTATCTTCTCTGTATTCTCTTTTATGCAGTAAGCTCTGGGGGTGTGGGCTCTCATTTCATAATTGTACATTAATTAGTTGTATGCTTCTCTTTAGGCATGGCAACAGAAAAAGTTAAATAATAAGCACATGTTTATCATTAAGTATGTGAGTAATGGCATCCCTGTGTAGCAGAGCACTTAGGCATTCCAGTTGTATTTAAGCAGCTTGTCGCACAGGGCTGGAATTACTCGCTGGTTTATAATTCAGTGTATGTTTACGGGCCTTGCTGAATCCATGGGGAAAATGTCCTGATCTCACAAATACTAATCTTTCTGACTACTTTTACTAATGGTAGTTTTGCAGTTTAATTCAGTTCTGTGGAGCTGTTCTTTTGGGAAAGCTACTCAGTGAATATTGTAGGCTTGGGTCCCAGTTCTCCCAAGTCTTTACATTGCCCTGTCTATTTATTATCATGAGATACAGGCTTCTGTTGTACTTTTGCTACAAATCCTGTTTTATACTGTATTGTGTTTTGATATGGATTTTGAGTGAAGTTTCATGTTTTTCATTTAATTACAGGCAGAAATTTGCGAGGAACTTTTTGTGAGGATGATTTAACTGAGAATCAAAGGAAGGAAAGCAAACTTTTGAAGTGTGTGAGTGTAATGTTATCATGTCACCTTGAACTATTCTTTTGCTATATATGAAACCCATGGAAGCAGTAGTCAAAAGGAATGACAAGGTCTTACTCATTGGTCAATGTTAGTTTACCTGTTCTATAAGCGTTAATGTTTCTGTTTGAGCTTCTTAGTTCTGTTTTGATCTTTCTTCCAGTCTAGGCTGCAGGTGATCCATTAAGAAACTAGCAGTGTCCTCAAGTTATGCATCAGTGCAACTAAACAAATTGAGGTACTGCTTCCAGCTTAGTAGTTGAATATCCAGCCCTGCTTTGAGAGTTTCAGGACAGCTTTACCGTGATGCTGGGCCACCATTCCACCCCCAGATGTGAAGTGTGAAGCATCTTAGTAGGATAATTGGAGCTGGTTAAATGTCTGTGCTCTTGACCTTGTCATTGTCAGTGCTTTGTAATCCAGCTGTATCTGAGGAAAATGCAAGCATACCCAAATACTGCTGAAAGTCAAAACCTCCTAAAAATGTTTTGTGATCTTCTTCATGCCACAGCTTCTTTGACTCACTCAAAATGTCCCAGCATCCTTAGGAGCTCCAGTCACCTTCAGAATGCGCAAATGGGTCAGGCCTGAAAGTCTGGTGTTTTAATCTGTGTCTTCTTGTGGCTGCAGTTTTCTGTTACTAGATGACATTATTTTCATTGTTGTCTGCTGCTGTGTTTCTTTCATCACCGTGTGTATGATGGCATCAATGTCATGATCAGAGCTTGTCAAGACTTGCTGTGTCTACATCATCAGTAAAATGCATCAGTCCATGTACTGTTGTACTAATGGTGTTCTACTAATGGTTAAAATCCCTTGTCTAGTGTTCAGTAAGAGCCATTTCTGCTTATTGCTGAGGAGGTTCTGCCATGGCTTACTTTTTTCCCAGTAAATCCAAATTGCAAATATTTTTTTTAGCCCCCAGAGGTAGAAAGCATAGAGCCAGCTCTGAACTTTTTTCCTGGGATGACTTACTAATGATTCCCTGAGATCAGTGTTCTTATTGCACAGGAAAGCCCAGACGGTTGGTGCAGCAGAAGTACTGAAAAATCCAGACGCACAGAAAATGTGATTTTTTTTTCCTAAAGAGCTGGGGATATTTGAGATTCTTTTTGTTGCTATTTCTGAGATTTTGGAGAATGATCAAGTAATGAATTCAAGGTTTACTGTACAACCCACTGGGCTAGAAACTTATATTTTGTTTGAAATAATTTCACAGTCACCCAATTCTAGGAAATGGTGCTTTAAGGAGAACACCAAATTGTGCAAAATTTGTGGTAAAATCACATTAATTGATAACTTGGTGACATAATTTTTTACAGAGAGAACACTTTGTAGGATATGATCAAGTAGCAATGTGGGCAGATAACCAGTGTGTATTCTGACAGTTATATATTTAGCGTTGTTCCAAGCACTGACCTAGACTGTGCCCTTATTCAGATGGTGGTTCATAAGTAGCATAACCCCAGCTGCAGTTATTGCAGGCCAAGTAATCAAAGAAACCACCTCAGAGACAGAATTCCTCTGTTCTTTCACAAAAATTAATTTGCTACTGAGTGACATTTGCTACCCACTTCTGCTGATGCTGTACCTAGCTGGTTTTGCCCATCTCCAAGGTCCTTTGCACTGGTTGGGTAAGGGAAAAGTCCCTGTTAGATCAGTCACTCAGGCAGAAAATAAAGACCTTTACCTCGCCATATTCACTGTGCTTGGGCTCGTCCTGTAACGACCCATTTAGCTATTGACAGATATCTTCTGTAAATACACTTACTACCCTCATATAGAATAGGGGGGAAAGTCTACGAGTCTTGAATGTGAGTCTTTGAAATCGTTTACTTAGTTCTTGAAAGATACTGAGGTGATTTATGCTTTTCCAATACAGAACTGGAATACCAGGGGTGACAGCGGCATGAATTTTCTTCTGCTCCTTCAACCTCTCCCTCCGCTGAGGTCTTGAAGAGTGAGGATATCTCAGTTTTAAATCCTCCTGCAAAATGAGACTGCTGGCAAGGATCCCTAGGTACATTACATTACTTACATTAATATGCAGTTTTGTCAGCCTAAATTATTATTTTACAAATGATGACTACCTAGATTAGGTACAAGGAGCTGATCAGGCACGGCAGCACAGAGCCTAGCACAGTCATTTACTCTACCTCTCATATTTTCCATGGCAAATGGAGTTGCATCTTTTTACTTTGCAGTATTCTGAGAGCTTTTTAAGACCATCCTCCTTTTCTGAAATGTCTCCTTCTCAATACATATTTTTCCCATATAGCTGTGGCAGAAGGATTTCCTCTGTTGAGTAAAGAAGGGTTTGTTCTTTTGTAAGAACCTTGTAAGTATAAAGCCAGAAAAGGTTTTAGCATAAATCAAGTACTGGAGTAGCCAGATTATCTTCCTGTCTTCCTATTATTTTTTTTCCAAAAAGAGAAGAAGAAGAAAAGAAAAGGAACAAAACATATTTAAATTTAATGCCTAAAATGGTTTAGAAGGAACTAGAAATATTTCACACTGATGGGGTGAAATCCTGGTTCCCCTCAAGTCAATGAGTGTTTTGTCACTGACTAACAGGGTCAGCACTTCATAATACGTTTCTGGATTAATGTTTCACTTGAATAAATGTAGGCCAATGATTTAGATATCAGAAATAATCTTTTTGTTTCAAAACCAGTCATTTATTTCATTCTTATTTTCTTGCTTCCCTGTATTTACACAGGCTCTGTACATATGGCACTGTATTTCTAAAAGCTATCATTTTCTTTAGAAAAGAATATTGTTTGCTCTCCTGAATAATTCATCTTGGAGTTCTCTTTTAATCCCCCATCAAATGTGCCATTCTTGTATCTTCATAAAGGAAAAGAAAGGAAAACAATACTCTAAGGCTGATTTATGAATTAGACCATGAACATTAAAAATAGATAAAGTGTTGGTATAAATAAGAACTTCAGTTTAGACTCTGGTTCAGTTATATCAGTACCTCCGAAACAACACTATTGGTTGTATACAGATTTCCATTAAGGTAACTGATTTATCACAGAGTATGAAAAAAGGAGCATAAGAGAGAAATATGATGAAGATTTTGTATTTAGCCTTGAGCTGATATGGCTGACAATATATGTAAGATTTGAAGGAAAACAGAAATGCTTAGAGTACAATATAAATTCAACAGTGAATACAATGCAACTTATAATATTTGTGAAACAACCAACTAATAGTTGATAAAAGAGCTTTTCATCCAAATTCCTGTATATCCTATTAGGTTAAAATATAAATATTTTAGATCGAAAAGAAGGAACCCAGAAGCGCCTTCATAGAGAATCTGTGGCCCACAAGCACTTGTAACGTGTTTCGTTAGATTACTGTTATACATTTGATGTACATGTCAGATTAGTGAGAGACCTTTCAGCGTCCCAGTGAGGTTCATCTGCATCTTGTCCTTCTGATCTGTAGGAGGTCATCTGCCTCTACTGTCTAGCTGCCGAGCTCCAAATCTTTGTTGTAAGCAGCTCCAACTCATTTTTCCAGTATAAAATAGACTCGAGCATTGCAGCTCGTATAAAGTGTTGTTTCAAAGCTGTGGGTTGTTTATAAAACATTAAATGGTAATAACCTAAATAGTTGTGTAGCACCATGAAGAATGAATTTACAAAGTCAAACTAGTATTAAAGGCACACATCTGTGCCACAGCATATAAAAGGTTGCTGCTCGTAGCTAAGCGGACCAATCTTGAAATGTCAGCCTCTTCCAGCCACCAGCTTCATTCAGCCTGTGATAATCAGGAAAACCTGTTTTGCTTACCTGTGGTTGGCTGCCTCAGCATGGCTGAGTGGTTTGTCTATGGCTTCTGTGATCTCCTGTGTACGTACCTTAGTGAGAAGCAAAGTTAGGGGCTACCTTGGGGAACCTCACGGGCTGCATTTCAGCAGCAGCAAGGAATGAATTGTTGAGAGTTCTTTTGTACAGCACTTAATAAAAAGAAAATAAAATGTGTTAGAGGAAAAATGGAGTGAAATCTTTTGGGGAAACAAAAGAGAAGAGGGTCCCCACATTAACATTCTTGGAACCATAGGCTGACCTACATCATCAGTTGTGGTGAGCAACACATATAATCCCCTCTTCCTGAGTCATCCATCAGTGTTCGTAATGGTCCATCAGTGCTAATGTGATAATGTTTAAGAAATTGAAATATCTCTGAAGTGTAAGTGTAGCTTTCCCCAGAATCTTCATGGTATTCATAGCAGATCTTCCTTAAACACTTTTTTTAGAGTTACTGAACAAATTTGGTAGAGAACCTGATGTGCTCCATATATGGGAGTTGTTCAAGGTTGGTTTATTCATTGGTTGTCCTGATTTTTGTGTAATACAGGTCCCCAGCCAAAAGATTGTATGTCTCGTATGGTCATTTACTGTTCAATTAATAAAAGCAGAACAGAAGGAACTATTATTTGTTTGATTTTACTAGTTATTTTGATATCTGTTACTACCTTTTTCCACTCTCCTGTTGTCATTTTGGATGTCAGTTCTAGGACATTAATCACAACCTTTTTAATGTCTTCATTTTCTGAAATGCAAATATTCATATGCAGAAGTACAACCAAAAACTAGATTCAAAGTTACCATGTCACATTTCTGACTGTTGCCTGGATGGCAACAAATAACAAGCATTAGAACGATTATTTTCATGTATGAGTAAAAATAAACACATGTATGTATTCGTGTTTCCTCGTGCTGGCCAGGAAGAGGACGATGAGCCAAAGGCTCAGATCCTCAGAGGTGTTTATGCCTCTTACAAAAATACATTTCAGTACAGACACTAAATAGAAGATGGGCAGTGCCAATACGCATCCGTTACGTGTCCTGGGGCTGTTTTTAGCAATTGGAAGTTCATACTGTAGCCTTTCTGAGCAAAACACCTGCTGATTTTAGTCTAGTTTTGTTTGAGGGAGAGCCTCAGGTTTAAAGGTCTGTTTGTTCCAGGATGAATGAAGTCAGCACAAGTTCAGCCATTGATTTGAAAGAGCAGGTGGCAGTCCTTAGGGGTCCACTCTTGCTCCAGCTGAAGTCAACTGAGTCGTTAACTCTATTTAATAGGAGATAGCTGTAATTCAGCAAATAATTAGCAAAAATGTCAGTAAAAATGTCCTTAAACCTTTGTACAGCTGAATCAGCTCACCTTTGAAGAAAGCTTGTCTCCTTCAGATGTTGGGGCTATTGACAGGATCAGCAGTAGCAGCTGCTGTGTGGGTGTGGGTGTGGGTGTGGGTGTGTCTTGCCCAGTAACCTCATCCACTGACTGTGGATTTCACCTCCCACGCTCCACTGGCGCAGGGCATGATTACTCAGTTTCTGTACAGCAGCGGTAGATTCTGCCTGGTGTTAATACTTGGTTGAAAAGCAGTCACGTTCTTTCTGTTTAAAAATCTGTGGATGCTAGGAATGCACTTCCAGGCCTGCTTATGCAGTATTCATGAACTTCGGAATAGCTGGGAAGGTGTGATTGCATTGATAAATACAAATGAATCAGGATTATGTTAGGACTGCTTTGTCATGTGTATGTATATGTGTATACACGTATGAATGATCTATTTTGTGTAAGGAATTCCAGTACTACTAGTCATAATAGCGTCTTCTTTGTTGTCATTGTACACATTGAATTGGAGAGCGTGCCATTAAAATATGTGATCAAGAACATATAAATATCCCTTTTTCTCTCTTACTATTTTTCTTTGCTAATACTTTTTTAGTTTGTAACTTTAAAGAAAATAATCAGGTTAGCTTTTCTTTAATTTTCTATTTTTCTCCTGGTATATAGAATATATAATATACAATGTATAATAATTATATAATGTGTAGTATATAGTACATAATATGTAGTCTATATCTTGTTATATAATATATAAGATATAATACCTAAATATAAATATCTATCAGAGAATGACAGAATTGTTCATATTGGAAGGGACCTCTTGAGATCATCTTGTTCACCCCCCCAATTATTTTTTTTTCATTTCAGCAAGGCGGTCCTTTCATGCAGTTTCTTCTGCCTTATTTAAACTATTTATATGATGTACCCTAAAAAAATGAAACCAAAGATAAATATATAAAATAAATGGACTTTTTAGAAAATTTCAAATAATTTCTTCCAAAAGAATGATGACAAAGTTCAACAGTGTAAGCAGTTACCGTTCCTTTGGAATTAATAATAATATGATGATTTGTAGCATCTACAATTCTGTATCTGAATTTTCTATGGTTCTTTAAAATCATTACTCTGATTATGTTTTTTTTCCTCTTTAAAAACTGGTTTGATCATTTCATGTGTGAGCCACACCCTGAAAAAATGAAAGGCTTTGCACACCTAATTTAAGATTTAACCTAGTATCAGTGTTAAACCTGTTTCAGTCTGTCATTCTCTTGCTTAAAATGCTGTGGAACTCAAAGATTTCTGTTTGCTTGTTTAGCAAATCAATTTATTATAATTTGCCGTGGCTTTGAACTTGATTCCTGCAGTCCAAGGTGTATAGTGTGCTTTTCTTCCACTAAAAATAATTGGGAAAAAAATTTCACTGACTTCTTTTTCTTTTCAAGTGCATTGAATGTAACAAAAAGAGCCAGCTTGATAGCACTGTAAGCTAAACTCTCATAATTGTGCTCAGAGCAGACAACAATCAGACCCCCTCACATAAACCCAGAAACCTTCAGCTTTTCACCTATGTGCAGTGTTTTTTATGTGATCTTGCTGAGGTTTTCAGCAGTGGTCACGGTTGCTGATCACCAAGAACTGCAGTGGTACCACTCCTGATCGCTCCTAGACTTCTGAAAAGGTTTTGTGGGAAGAAAAAAAATGGCCTCTTAATTCATGTTGCTTTAGGCTATCATGATGCTACAGTCTAAAAGATCCCTAGCTTTAGAGCTGCAGAATCCCTGGGAAGTTCAGGAACCTGACTCCGCAGTGACCTTTTTGGAAAAAAAGGTCAGCATGCCACAGACAGACTTGCCAAGTCAACTGCTTTTCCCTGTAGACTAAAGCTTTGTGGTCTTATCAGTGGATCTGTTAGGAAACTTGGCCAAGCTACTGCTTTTTGTTGTTTCAGGCACAATTTATGTGTTGAATGGAGTTTCATACTAAGTGAGAGTGATTTCAGTACAATGGAAGTAAACTTAGCATCCTGTGGCTCCATCTACATTATCTCCAATTTTTTACAATTTTAATGCAGATTTCCTACATTCATTCATAGGATTTGGTTCTGTACTAATCTCACTCTCCCATTTTCATGCTTGTTCTTCTTCTGTTCTCTCAAAGTTGAGGTGAGGGGACAACTTATTTGATACATTAGGGAATGATCTTCCAATGGTTTGAATTAGCTTAGGATCAAAAAATAACCTCATTACTGCCACCTCATTATTTCCTATGCCAAAGAGCTTTTAAGCACAGGGTTTTATTTCCTTTATTTTAGGGGAGCATTTTTGGGGTACAAAATCTAGGCAGGCCATTACCAGTTATTTTAAAAATAGTCATAGAAATGTTTTGACAGTCAGGGGTGGCTTGGAGTGGCAGTTTTGCTTTGACAGTGGCTTGGGGCTTTTTAGCTTTAACAGAAGATTAAATTTGGGCCAGAACAAATATGTGCTCTTCCCATCCTCTTCCTTCAAACTTCTCTTTGTAAGATAAATAGACGTTAATACTGAAAAGACAGCATCTTAGATTAGGGTCCCTGTTTAGGGCAAGAACTGTGTCTTTGAGTAGCATTAATCAGCTAATGTATCTTTGGAGACAATTTTGTGAATTTTTCTGCTAATATTTTAGAAGTAGACATGTAACAGTTATTTTTACCTATTAAATGTTGTGGGCCAGATTCTCAGTTCTTCTAGATCTCCAGACCTATACTGAAAGCTGCAGGAATCTGCTGACCCAGAGTTCATGCAGTTATTTCACTGAAATATAATCTGAAACTAGGAATGTGTATGCTGCTAATGACTTAAAACTTTATTTACGTGACTACTGTATCAAAAATGTATGCCAATTGACAGTGGCTTCTATATTGAATATTGTCAGGTCATTGTCCAGTCATGCCTGCACAGACTCCCTAATAGACAGAACTCAGATGCTGGACACAGTTATGACATTGGAAAGTGGGAGTTCTGAGGTTGTACTGACAGGGACTGGTGAATCATGGACTGATATGAGTCAGAGATGTTACTCTCTTAATATTTCATTAACCACATAGGAAGCCTCGACCACGATACTTACAGCAAAGTGAAGTATGAATATGCCAGATTCCTATGTGAGTCACAGACCAAATGCTGTGGATCAAAAGCTCAGTGGCTGAATTTTGCACTGGGCTTTGTAAGAATAAATTGCATTTGAGAGTCCCAGTGATAACCTGTCACTGCTGCAGGTTCTGTGTGCAGATAGCTCTGCAGTGTTGCAGCTTAGCACAAATATATTCACAAACAATTTTTTATGTGCTCTAAAGAATAACTTGTCATCAAACCAGCATACCAGTAGCTATGTATGTAATGAACAAAGGTAGATTGTTCTCATCCATGGCAAAAAAAGCAGTGGAATGTACATCAGTTGGCTGTTTAGTTGTTTTATGATTCAGTTGGTTCAATTGACTCAAAGCAAGTTTTATGATACAACTGGCTCTTCACTTACTTTATGATACTTTTCCCATCAAGTTCTACCTGTTCAAAAATGGTGACAGAGCTGAATTGGTGGGACTCCTGTCCTTTGGTATTATCAGAAGGACATAGTGAGATATTTTGAGTCTGGCAGCACTACTGGCTATTTTGGCTGGTGGTGTGCGGGATGACATGGGATTGACCGTGACCAGCTCCATGCATGTGTTGTAGCAGCAAATATTTGGTTGTCTCTATGGGTTGTACCTACTGACGGGACACTTGTGGCGCTGTCCAAAACAGAGGAGGGAGAGTAGTGGTGATGCATAAGATAATGCTCAAATTTATACAGTTGCTCTGTTTCAGTAATTGAGGGAATGTTGGATTTTACAGCATCATCCCTGATCAGCTGTGAAATTCTGGTGGAGCTTTGTGAAGAACCAAAACTTTCCAGCAATCATTTTGCTTATATGCCGCAACTTTTTACACCTTTTCACAACTTCTCAAATACACCATCTTTCAAAATTATGGATTTGCTATGACTACTCATTCATAAAAAGCCTGCTACATTTGTTGTCTAAAAGGAAGTTGTTTAACAAGCAGACATTCTGTATTGATCCACTGTCTTGTCCACGTAAAAATGTCCATTAAACCCAAAATAATTCCAGCTCAAGTATTTTGAAAGAACTTTTTGATGTGAAAAAATGCCTGTATTTTTCTAGCAGGTATTTTTCAAAGAACAGCCACAACAGGATGTCACAAGACAAACGCAGTGAAAGCTACACAAGGATAAAACCTTGCCCACTGATACTAAGTTTATTTGAAACTCCACTCCTGCACACAGTCATCTGAGGCGTTTGGATTTGCAGCTTTGTGCTACCACACCTGTGTTAGTTACCTGGCAAGAACATCTTTTACATTCCACGCGTTGTCTGGCTCTCAATCCACACACAGATGCATGCACGTATATTCACACCACAGTGAGCAAAAGTGATCAAACAGAACTGATATACTGTGCAACAAAACACCATAGAAATGTTGAGGAAAAGGCTATGTAGAAAAGACTTTTAGAAAACCCAGTTCATCTACATGTGTGTAAGTGAATACCGGCAACTTTGTCTCAACACTGAAAGAATTTGTTGATTAAAAGAAGATAACCAATATGCAAAAAATACATGTGGTATGCATAAAATAAATGTGTTACATACATGTTTGGTATTCCATAGCATATGTGAGATAAAATTCAATATGCAGTTATGTGAGATTGTTTACTATATTTGGTTAATTCTTCCCATTCTTTCATACCTTAGTGTTCGATGATAGGGATTCAAGTCTGTGACATCTGTTCTTGACTTACAGTCTGTGGCTTTTAGAGAGTTACAAATGTTCATTTGCGACAGCTACATGGAAATATGTATCACATGTACTATAAATGTTGTACGGCATCCAGGCTGTGTCAGCTCTGTTAACTAGATGCTGACACTAGATTTATTGGAAGATGAGACTTGAAAATTAACCAAAACAAAAATACAGTCCTCTCCAAGCACTTAGAGGCCCTTGTTCACCTCCATTCGCCCTCATAAAAGAACATTTATATGAACTAAGTACTTATGGAATTTTGGTATAATGATTTTTTCCAGAGAAAACTTTGTTTCAAACAATGAAAAATGGGGTGGGATATGTTCCTTCTGTTTTTAATTTCTTAGACAGTTTTTTCTTCTTTAATGAACTATTTACTGGACATGCCACTTTTTACAATATTTCAAACACAAATTTTCACAAAATCGTCCCCCCATTTTTGTGAAATGGAAACTAGTTGAAATATATCGTGAACATTTTTCTCCAATGGTTTCAAATGGTGTATGTAAACACAGGCTATGCTCACTATTATTCCTTAGTGCCAGTGTTTGATATCATAGTTATGGTTGTATCTTTCAGGCTGATAGTGATTGTTCTGTGAGTTAGCAGCAGAGTGTCATTGCTGTTTATACAACACATTCATAATTTATTATGTTGATATATTGTTTTTATGATCGTTTCTATGAACTATCTTCAGGATTTAGTTGTTTTAATCAGAGGGGCAAAACTAGGCAATCCCTGCCATATATTTATATTTGAAAAACAAAAAATCAGCAGAAAACATTTTACATAGATGAAAATAAAACTGGGTGAAGAATCTACAGAAGCAAGCTTTACCTTAGGTGATCTAGTTCCCCTTGCGTCCTTTTACAAGCAGCAGAAAGAGGCTCCTTCTGACAGTGATTCAGAGGATCTATGTGTCTCTTGACCACAGAGCAAGACTAGGGACCTTAATTTTGCTGGAGTAAAGTTAGGCCTGTGGAAATGACTTTCAATTTTCTGTATTAGAAACAAGTTCTGCTTTGCACCAGACTACAGTATTCAGTGCTGGTAAAATGCAAGATACAGAATTATAGTGTTTAGCATCATCAGACAGTGCTTCTCTAATTCACTGCAGGAAGGGGAGGACATATATCCTCTTTTCTTTCCTTTTTTTTTTTTTTTTAAGAAGAAAAGTACTTGAACCTATTCGTGCCATTTCACTTGAAGCAACCCTAGATATAGAAAGTGATTCTGTATTTTGTATACTGAATATATAATCCCATTCTCATTTCTCACTGTCAAAGATACCTGGTGATCTCATGTGGAAAGTTCAGAGTGCTGTGTCATGGTCAGCATATTTGGTTTCTTTGGAACTAGGCAACCCCAGCTTAGTCTATTCCAAATAACAACATTTCTTATTAATAGGGTTCTTTTTAGAGTATTGATGGTACTTGGCAGGTATGGAGAACTCTGTGTGCTAGATGATGGCCTAGTTAATCGTGGAATTTGATTCCCCTTTATTTCATGAGCTGACTTGTAAATTCTTTCTCTTTTTATCAGAGAAGCTTTTTGCAAGCACCAGAAACCAAACTGGGGAGGAACCTAGGATTTTTGTTCTCAGGTCTGGTAACAATCTCATGTGTTGCAAAGATCCCACAGTTGTCCTGACTTTAGGAGTGTTTGAAAACATCTGTTAACGTACTGTGTTAAAACCATCTAATCTGAAGACAAGACCATAAGACCCGACCCAAAGTTCTCTGAAGGTATCTCAAGAGCTTTCAATTATTTAACTGTGCTATGGAGAAGGTCACTAGACCCTTTGAGAGGGAAACAGTTCCGAGTCAGTATGAAAATGTCTGTGATTCTGTTTAAAACCTCTCTTCCAGCCTCTCCTGTACTTTATTCTGCCAATTCTATGCTTGCTTCTCTCGCTGTAGTGACCAAATTAGCTCTTAAACTCAAATTGCAAGCTGCTCTTGGTGTTTTTCAAAGCCTCAGGATACAGTTCCTTTCACCTTCTAACAATTTTAGCATGAGCAGGCAGATCCAGAAGTCCCTTTTCCTCTCCCACTGCCAGGAGTTTCAGAGAGAAAAAGGGAAGAGGATGAGCAGAGGAGCCTTCTTCCACAGTGGTGGAGGAGGGTTCCTTTCTCAGGCACTTGCAAACATGTGCCCCATTCTGCAGCCTGGCGCGACATTTATAAATGTGTTTTCTGAGTTCATGACCTATTTCAAAGCAAGTGCTGGATGCCAGCGTGTTTTGTCATGGCTCATCTGTGGACAGCAGGCACCTGTTGCAGAGAAGGTTCTTCACCCAGGCCTCTCCAGCGGGTAAATCTAAGCATCTAAACTGGATAAGAAAAGATCTTGAATAAAAAGAAACAACCCTGGGTGAATCAGACAGAAACTTAGACAATATGCAGATAATATCTTTGGGTTTTGGGTTTTTTATTATTATTCTTTTTTGAACCTTCAAGCATGTTTATTCAAGTGACGTTGTTAAAAGGCAGCTTATAGAAAACCCAGTTAAGTTTTAAGTGCCTCACGTGGCCAGATTTCATTTTACTTTTGCCAAAATATGGAAAAAAGGAAGGCCAATAGTTTTGAAATTTAATTTTGAGTACATTTAATTAGATGGTAATTAGATTTTCCTATAACCATACAGGTTTGGGGCAAAATTTTACAAAGCCAACATAACATGAAAGCATTACCCACTTCTTAAAATGCAAAAGAATGCATGAGAATAACCACTAGTGTGTGTCTAAACTGTCACTTATACAGTTAAGAGGAATTTGTGTATAAAGTTTTTTTCTTGACCATGAAAGTCAAAGGATTGACATACCGAAGTATGTTTCTTAAAAATACATAGAACCTTTTCCAGGTCAGTTCCAGAGGCTGAAGTCTGCAAGAGTAGCATAAGGATCGGGGACACTGTTGGGCTAGTGATTCCAAATTGTAAACTGAAATTAGCTGAAGTTTCTTCTAAATTTCAGAGGTTTTGCATACAGTGTGGAAGATTGGGCAGTACTTAAGAGAGCAGAGAACAAGATGTATGAGATCTGTGGAACAGCAAGAAATGAGATTTGATTATCTGATGATGGATTATTGTGTTCTTACCACCTCAGTGATTTTGCACCATGCTGTCCTCCTCCTCTCAGCTTCCCAGCATTCACCAATAGCCAAATGAAATTTTCAGTTTGGTGCATGAAAATCTTGAAAGGGCTTGGATTGGATTCCTATTAGGGCAGAAGAGAAAGAGGCTTTGGAAATCTGCTGTCATCCCATCAGCCCACAGAAATGCTCCAAAATACCATATTCTTGGGGAGAGAATGGAAAGTATCTAGAGCACCAAATGTGGCAGCTGGAAACAATTTAAAAAAATACACAAGATGGGTAGGCCAGTCATGTTACAAGGGGTAAGAGAGGCAGCTGGAAGATTTAAAAGGGAAGGCCTGAGAGCAGCTGAAAGATGCCAGCAGTCTGTTAGCGAGAGTGTCTGAGAGCAAAGTGGCTGTGTGATGAGAAAACATGCCAAAATGATATGAAAAACAGCTGGAGAAAAACAAAATTTCAAAGCCTCTGAAACAAGGATGGATATGCAAATTCTGTTAACACTATTGAATGAGTAAATGAAGTACTTTTTTTTTTTTTTCCTCTCTGCTTTCCTAAGTTCCTCCTGTTTTCACAAGTGACCTCTTTCTGCAGAATCTGTAAGAGTCCTTTTCTGCTGCCGCCTCCTTCTCTTGATCTTTTGGGTTTTGGTTGTTTCCTCCACAGAAAATAGGTATCTCTGAACAATACTGTTCACTTGTTAGTAGTCTCCTAAACCAGTATTGTAACTGTTTATTTTTCTATTTCCTGACCTTATCAAGACTTTCTCTGCTTATCATTATGAATGTGAAAACCCCTCAGTGGAATACCATTCTCTGGGAAGAAAAGGTGCTGGTAGCAGTTGATTTTAATAGTTCCAAATCTCATTCTGGGTAGGACCTATAAGATTTAGATGGCTTTGTATTCCAGAGGGCTAGCTGGAGGAGTTTGCAGGCTTAAAGGGTCTGATGAACAGTCACTAGAATTTGGCAGGGTCTAAAACAAGATTGTAATAAGACTGTGGTGACTTTCGAAAGTAAACTATAAAAATGCACAGTGGGGCAGATTTTCAAGGCTTTATGCATTATGACTGCACCCGTATTTTTGCATGTATTTTATTATACATACAACTTATAATTTACTTGCATCTGATCACATATTTTAATCTAGTCTGGGTGCGTGCATCTATGGTGTAAAGACATCTGCCAATATCATAGAATCATAGAATCACAGAATGGTTAGAGTTGGAAGGGACCTTAAAGATCATCTAGTTCCAACCCCCCTGCCATGGGCAGGGACACCTCCCACTAAACCAGGTTGCTCAAAGCCCCATCCAGCCTGGCCTTGAACACCTCCAGGGGTGGGGCATCCACAGCTTCTCTGGGCAACCTGTTCCAGTGTCTCACCACCCTCACAGTAAAGAATTTCTTCTTAATATCTAATCTAAATCTACCCTCTTTCAGTTTAAAACCATTACCCCTCACCCTATTGCTACACTCTGATAAAGAGTCCCTCTCCATCTTTTCTGTAGGCCCCCTTTAAATACTGAAAGTCTGCTATGTGGTCTCCTGGGAGCCTTCTCTTCCCCAGGCTGAACAACCCCAACTCTTTCAGCCTGTCCTCATAGCAGAGGTGCTCTAATCCTCTGATCACCTTCGTGGCCCTCCTCTGGACCTGCTCCAACAGGTCCGTGTGCTTCTTATGTTGGGGGCCCCAGAGCTGGACGCAGTATTCCAGGTGGGGTCTCACAAGAGCAGAGCAGAGGGGCAGAATCACCTCCTTCCAACTGCTGGCCACTCTTCTTTTGATGCAGCCCAGGATATGGTTGGCTTTCTGGGCTGCGAGCACACATTGCTGGCTCATGTTGAGCTTCTTATCAACCAACACCCCCAAGTCCCTCTCCTCAGGGCTGTTCTCGATCCATTCTCCACCCAGCCTGTATTTGTGCTTGAGATTGCCCCAACCTACATGCAGGACCTTGCACTTGGCCTTGTTGAGCTTCATGAGGTTTGCACAGACCCACTCCCCAAGCCTGTCCAGGTCCCTTTGGATGGCATCCCTTCCCTCCAGTGTGTTGACTGCTCCACACAGCTTGGTGTTGTTGGCAAACTTGCTGAGGGTACAATCAATCCCACTGTCTATGTTGCCAACAAAGATGTTAAATAGTACCAGTCCCAGTACTGACCCCTGAGGAACACCACTCGTCACTGCTCACCACTTGGACATCAAGCTGCTGACCACAACTCTTGGAGTGCGGCCATCCATCCAATTCCTTATCCACTGAGTGGTCCATCCATCAAATCCATGTCTCTCCAATTTAGAGACAAGGATGTCATGCAGGACAGTGTCAAATGCCTTGCACAAGGCCAGGTAGATGATGTCAGTTGCTCTTCCCTTATCCACCAATGTTGTAATGCCATCCTAGAAGGCCATTAAATTTGTCAGGCATGATTTGCCCTTAGTGAAGCCATGTTGGCTGTCACCAATCACCTCCTTATTTTCCATGTGCCTTAGCAGAGTTTCCAGGCTGTATACGGCAGCATGTTCTTTACCTTTGAAATTGTGGCTCTGCTGTTTTTCAGCTGTGAAAGCAAGAGACAGTATATGTGTACTTTTTTTTCTGTAGATCATAAGGAACAAAGAGCTTATGTGAAAAGAAGAGTACAGGAGAAGATCTTAATAGATTCTGTCCCATCAAAAATTGAAATACAGCAACATGAAAAGAGCAAACATGCTGTCTAGCTTCTCTGAAGCTGTTTGCTAATGACCTCCAATGAACTAGAAAATGTTAGAGAGAGTAGTCTCAGCTTGAAGCCTGAGAGAAGAAACAACAGCAGGCAGAAAGAAGGATGCAAAGAAAGTGAAGGAGAGGATGGAGATAGTCAATATTTATTTTTCAACAACAATAAAACCCTAATCAGGCAGCAAATTTTTGATAGCTTTCATGCTGCCTGACCTACACTGTTATGTCCAGGAAGAGCAGCAGCAGTTTTGAAGGGCATGAAAGTAGACTCACAGAATAATAAAATAATAGAGCAAACTGAAAGAGGGAGAGGGTATAAAAATGCAGATTAGAATATCCTAGACTGAGAATTTTATGAAAGACATCTGAATGATTACCACTTATTATTGGTGAAATATAACTCATTGTGTATCATGCACTAACTATTTTAACTAAAGAAAATAATAGGGTCAGGTCAAAAGATTTACAATCCAATCTGATAAAATACCAAATGAGACAGAGCTAGAACATTTGCTGGGGAAAGTTATGCATGACTGGCATAGGGAAAAATAGTTGGCCTGAGGGAGAAGAAATGTTCATGGTGCAAATTAATTGTTTTTAAAGAAAGCACTTAAATTAACTTTTCAGACACCTGAAAGCCTTTGGCTGTGTATTTTAAAAGAAGATCTTTTATTTTGGAAGCCCTTGACATTATATTCCCCTAACAGAAACAATTAACCAAAAGCATAAACTTAGAAGAAATTTTACATGTAAGATCTAGTGTTGCACTTCTTATGCTTAAGTAGATTTCTGTCTTGGAATAAGAAATTTCAGCTTCTCTTCATCATTTTCTCCATGATTAGCAGCAGACTAGGCAATTTATTATTCTACATTCTGGTGTAAATATAGATGGCCTCTGTTTTTAAGAAAAAAATGAGTTTATAAGAAATGAGTGCAGGTGCACTTATCTGAAAAGAAGTGAGATAGTGGATTTGAGAAATAATGGGGGAGGCACTGTCCAACTGTTTTTTCAATGCATTGCCTTTGATAGTTGAAATAGCTCTGCTTTCTACATGTCCTGCTTTCCAGCCTGTAAGTTAAGAGGATCTTTGGCAGTGGCTTTGCACCACTTTGTGACTTAGCATAATTTCCCCCCAGGAAAGCTGTCCAGGTTCATGTAGCTGTAGACCTTGAGAAAGAAGGAGTATTTCAGTTGCAGAAGGAAGAATGGTTTGGTCAGTTATATTTTTAATTAAAATGACACAGTGGTGGAGAGACAGACTTTGCAGGACCTCCTACAGCAGGAGCATGAACCTGTAAAACCAGACAAGCTGCTATGAAGTCTACAAACTACAGATGCACCTAGGTGGCTCCATTTAAATGGAGTGCAATACTTTGGTTTCGCAGTTGACATGGTGCCCCCACATGCTGCTCTTTGAGTGATCTTACTCCATGTTGTTTCTCAAAAAATCCCAAGGTGGGGTGCTTTCTACCACTTCTCAAGAATGAGAACGGCATGAGAGATTTCACTACCGATAATTTTTTTCAGACTCTGGGGAATAAGCTGAGCATCACTAATATTTCTTTTTCCCTTCCTCTCCTCTACACCAACTCATTATCAGAAGAGGACCCAAAGTTCATCACAAACATCAGTATGTACCTACCCTTTTCTTCTTTCTAGCACATCACATTGAACAGCAGAATTATCCTTCCACTAAATACACACAGGTGTTGGAGTGTGTTTCCACACTACAGATTTCAGAGCAAGTCAATGCCCAGTAGAGCAAAGTGCTGTTTGCAGGGTTTACATGCAGCTTGCTCTGCTCAACAAGGCCTTCATGAGTTGTTCTCTGGGGTAGCCAAATGTTCTTGCAAACACAGGTAATCCTCTAAATACCAGGATCTGTGAAAAGAGCAGTAAAATCGTTCTTTTCTTGACATCATTGCTGATTTAGGAATTACGTGAGTTGGTACAATTAAATCATTTACCTGTATGACTGACAGAACCTGGGACTTTGCAGGTAACCCTGCCTAGATTTAATAACATCCCACTGAGAAACAATTTGTTTTAATGTTGGCCTATTTATGACTTTGTCCTCAGGAGTCATCAAATGGGTAGTAACTACCCTCATTCTCAGCCAGTTAAGACTCAGAAGATCTGCTCTTAGTTTTTTAAACTCAATCAATCGTACCATCCCCATAAGCGCATTAAATACCACAGTAAATGTCAAGAATCCATGAAAATCTTTTGATGTTTGCAAGTAATAGTACTTTCACCACCACCAAGCAGATCATACTTCTGACCCCTTTCAAGCAAACCTCTCTGGCCTCCAGCAACTCTTTCAGGGTATATTCACGCAGATCTTCTGTTTTCAGTCTGGGCCCTGGCTCCATCCCTGGGCATCAAGCTCATCTTGATTGTGGCCAAAGTTTGCTATTCTGTTTTCTCTGCAGCAATGGCTGTGGCAGTTAGCAACCAAGCTGTCCTGCTGAAAGAAAATACCATTAATACAGTGCAGCTGCATTTCAAATAAACCATATCTTAAATGCAATAGAAGACAGAGTAGAGGCAGTGCTTGCTTCTCCCTAATACTGCCAGTCCCTCAGTTTAGGGAAGCCAGATTCCTTGAGGCTCCTCCACACACTGTTTGTATCTCTGCCAACCTGTATTCTTAGAGAACTTCTGGCAAGCGCTGCTGCCACTGTCAGGATCAGAGCAAGGCATTCCATGCCGTTTGCATTATATTGAAGACAAAATACAAGATCTTTGAAGCCAGCTTCGTTCTTTGAAGTTCCAGTGGGCACCAAGAGTTTCTTCCCCAGAAAGACACTACAGTGCTGCTTTGTTTGCCCTTTGCCTAGCCTTTATTAAGCCAAACCAAGCACTTGCACAAGAAAGCCTTTCAACTGTGGTGTGTCCTTCTCGGGCGCTTACTCAGCTGAGCTACTGCAGCCCCGTCAGGGGCAGCTCCCTTCTGACACAAGCCCTCTGAAGGCTGATGGGCACGCTTCTGTTTTCACACTCAGCTGCTGCTCTCAGAGCTTTATGTTGGATTCTAATTTCTTTTGGCAAGATCCCAGGTGTTGTTAGAGTAGACAGGAAAATTGCTGTTCTTGATAAGGTCAGAGGAAAACCAGTTTCAAGATACAGTAGTGTATGTGGAACTGGTGACATTTACAGAAGAATAAAGCCTGGAGATCTTTGTAGTCTCTTTTATATGAAAAACAGTATAAATTATGATGGCACTCAGGTTAGTGAAAGGATGCACTTTACAGAAAATGAGAAAAGAGTTTACTTGATAAAGTAGTTTCCTAATGGAAAAAAGCCAATATTGATGAAAATCAGGAAAGAATAATGCATAAACTTCCATACTGTGATACCTAAGACTTTGTTTATGAAGACCACATTTTCCTTGAATAGTGTTCATAACATATACTTATGCCAAGGAATGTGCACTACTCTGTAACTGCATATTGAGAAAGAAATTGTGGACATTCCTTATTGAACTAATGTGCTACTTACCATCTTCCACGGCTAGGAAGAGAGCATACTAGACAAAGATAGCAGCCCACTATTAAGGTCCTTCGTCATTAGTGTGATGAAGAAATTACATTATAATTGAGACTGACCATCACTTAAAAAAGCTTTGGACATACCTTGTGCTTCAACTTGGTTATGCTTCGGTTGTTCCTCTTGCCCATGTTTACTTGTCTGCATAAAACACTCCCAAATTGTCTGACTGTCCTCAGTGAAAACAAGATTTGCTGCAAGACTTTGATTATTTCTATCTTCATTCAGAAATATTACAAGTGAATAAATTAGGAGATGAATTCCAGTGGTTTGAAGAAATAGCCAGGGAATCCCAATTTTTGGCAACAGTCTGGCATCCACAGCCTTGAGCAAGTGATCAGTCCTCCTTTTGAAGCAGTTGGAAAATACACTGATGTGTTTCTGTTGAAAACCATTCAATTGTAGTGGTTCTTGTCAGGAAAAAACCGGAACATTGTACTCTCATGCCTTCTAAGTGCAGGGATATTTTATTTTTAAACAATTTATGATTTTTTAAATCTTTTTTTTAAATGATCAAAACACAAAATGTTTAAAAAATTACCTGAATTTTTTTCTGGGAGGGACTTTTGTTTACTGCAGTGTTTTAAACTTTAGCTTATTTTTGTCATCACTACAAATCCACACAAAAAAACCCCAACAACAAAACAGTAAAAATTTTTCATAGGATGGCAAAATCTGCAGTGCTGGATAAAAACATGATCTGTTCTTCAAGTGTGTGGTAAAGATTGATTCACGTCCTTTGTGCAGTGACAAAACTCTTTTAACAGCTGAATGACAGATGATAGATTCACTGAACTTTGCTTATGATCTGCCTCTGTCAGTTTTGGTATTTTGACATCTTTTGCTCTGGTTCAAATGAGATCGGTGAATTCAGAAGAAGGTGAGCTGTGGAAAGGAAGAACTCTTTTGTAAACATTTTTTCCAGATTTCATAAAGTTCAGATAAGTTTGATGTGAAAGACTGTGGGTTTTTCTTAATGTAACTGAAACATTTTACCCAGTTTAAGTCTTAAGTAGGAAGTGAGTGGGTACCTGCAAGAGCCCTTGCCCTGTATAGAAGTGGGGAGCACATCATCCACAATAGCCACATATAGAGGAGGGGGGAGAAGCAGCAGGCACAACTGTGAAGTCTGGTCCCAAGATTAACATGAGGGTACTGAGCTAAAGAGTATATATATATCTCAGAGACCTCTCACTAATTAATTTGGATAGCATCTTTTGACTTTCAGATGCTTGGTGATGAAACAGACTTTGGTGATTTCCTCCCTATTCCCAGACTGTTTAGGTCAAAAATAATGATTGTGTGAGCTAGTCCAAATTCGTGGCTTATTTCAGCAAAGTTGGCACATGGAATTGGGAAATGTTCCAGAGCTAATTTTCTTTGCATTGAGAAAAGCTGGTAATTGTTCTATGTGCACATCTGCATGTTTGAACGCAGTCATGGTTGTAGTTTTCTCCTTATTCTTTGACACTATGCCAAGTTTAATTTTTCTCATAATTTTAGATTGGGCTTTGGAGGAAAAAAAGAACCTGCAAAGAAGCCCCCAAAGCCCAATTATTGGTCATAGTAAGCATTTTGTAAATTCACACATAACCATGCTATTTTCAAAGTCCTTAAAAATCTTTAGTTGCTGCTACTGTAAAGTGTTTTCTTGGTTTTTCTAAATGTAAAATATAAGAATATAATTAATCTGTTCCTTGGGATCCTTATGCACGATAATATGGTGGCATGAATGTGGTAAACTAGCTTAAAAGAGCATTTCTCCATTGTTTTCAGGGATATACAAAGAACAACTGGATGTAAACTTCTAGCATGCATCTTGTAAGATAGTATTGCTAACCAATAAGCTGTAATATGTGGCAAAATTAAATGTAGTGTAAGGCTGAGTGGTTTTCATTTTCTTGTATTATCCTATTCTTCCCATTCTTCTTACTGTATCCCATTCAAAGCACTGTATATTTTGGTGATAGTTACAAGGCCAAATTCCATCATAATCACCAGTTTTTACTTGCTCATAAATTTTTCATAAAAAATTTCCTATGGCCCTGAGCTTTTTACGGTTAGACTTTGCCCAGACCTTGTTTTATTGCTAGTTTGAGGAACTATAACCTAATAGTTTGAAGTTCAAGCACACAGGAAAACACAAACCAGAAGTTACACACTTTGCAATCTGAATACACTGCTTACATGTTCATTTATACCAAAAACCTGGAAAATAAATTGAACTTGAACTGAAGACAATTCAAATCATATGTGCAGGCTCTTCAGAACTGAAACATAGGTTCAGAATAGAATGTTTTTTCTCACAAAGTTTTGAGCATAGCTAGGAAATTGCTCAGTTTGAAATGGCTCAGCATCTGATGAACAAGGCTAAGAGGTGCTTTGAATTGTTGCATCATTATTTTAATTCTAATATAGTGCTTTCATGTGTTTGAAAAATCCAATAAAAATTAGATACAATGAACTCTAGTAATACCAAGTCATGTCCACTAGTTAATAGGAAATTACAATTATTAGGAAAAACTACAATTCTAGCAGCCAGGTCATCAACGTAACCTTTCAACGTATTACACCTTTTTTAATCTACACATTCCTTAGCAATTGTTCCTAGTTTCAACTTCTGCCTCCTCCTCTCCCTCTTCAAGGAATTCAGCAGTGGTCACTTTTCAGTGTAAAATCTCTTTTGAAGGTTTTGGAAACACAACTGGAAATCGTATTGTGTGCAATTTCTTGCTGCTTACATATATGCCATCTCTCAAGCAAAACGCTAACACAGTATTCGCATATTTCACAATTAAGTGCTGCTATTTCTTGGTTCTTTTATTTTGGTCCTGGTAATATGAACTATTTGCATTTCAAGTATGTGAGGTGTTATTGAGGTGTATTTTGTGTACAAAGGTCTGTTCAGCTATTCATTTAGCAAAAACAAGTGTTTATGTTGTATGCCCAAAGCTAGGTTTGCTAGTGGAACTTACACATTTACATTTTTGCTGAGGTTATTTAATCTGTCAAGTTACAGAGCCAGCAGGCAATTGACCTTTATAAACTGCAATCATAAACTTTTATTCTGTTCCTGTTGTGGCTTACCACACACAGTTCCCCTCCAGGGCAGCAAGCATTCCCCTTCACGCCCTACCCTGGGGTGTCTGTCACCTCCAGACAGAGGCAGGGGAAGGCCCAAGGATATTGTCAGGGGTGTATATAAGTAGGGCAAAGATGCTTTCTTCATCCTATATCAAATAATAGGTTACTGTGCCACGTGGTTTCCTGAGCCATCAGTATCCTCTGTCGTCCACTTAGAGGGACTTTTGGTTTAATTCCTACTTGATACCACGTCTTGTAGGTAGACCCTCTCTGAGGAAGACCAGGGCAGGGAAACGGGAGAACAGATTAGAAAATGGCATTTATTAAGTGTTTCCTACTCACCTCCCTGCTTGGTGTTTACATGCTTCTTAGCAGAAAGAACACTACGTTGTGCTCTGCAAGGTTGCAGAACTTAAGGTCAGATTCCAAAAGGCAGTTCAGCAACACTTCTCAGCAGCCAGGCTATAAGCAGTCGTTAAGAACAAAACATGACAGCATCAGGCCAGGATGTTAGTGAGTGTACCAGTTCTGGACAACTGAGTCTCATAATCCTCCATGGTGAAATGAAGTCTGACCCCAAGACCAGGAAAAGTCTTTTCTATCACTTCAGTTTCACTTCTGCCCTTTTTTTTGCAGATGAAAAAGACCCCTTTTGTGAATGAAAGAACAGCTCAAATTCTGCAGTCAAGCCTGTGCTTCTGCTGAAGTCACTGTAAGAGTGACAGCTGCAGTAATGAATTTCAATATGAAGATTATATGAACATCCCCCTGATTCCTCAAAGAACTGGCCAAGACTGTCACGCATTTCACACAGGCTCCTTTCAGGCATCAGGTAGCAACTGCTTTTGGCCATTAGTGGCTTGGACTGATACTGAAATGTCGAGTATTCCTAAAGATTACAAATCCATCATCAACTGGATCCGAGCAGCTACTTCAATGCTTCCCAGTTCAAGTACTATATGCAAAAAGGTGCCCTGGCCTTTAGGTTTTTAATAACAACACGTTGTACTTACAGGAGGGATCAAGGACAAAACAAACTGCCAGGTGTGGCAGGGAATTGATTCAGGGACCTCTTGAGGAATCTCAATCCACTAAATCCATGGGACCAGATGGGCAGCACCCAAGGGTACTAAGAGAGCTGGCTGTTGTCATTGTTAGGCTGCTCACTATCATCTTTGAAAGGTCATGGAGATTGGGGAGATCTTCTATGACTAGGGAAAGGTAGATATGCACCCATCTTCAGAAAGGGCAAGAACGACAATCTAGGGAACTACAGAACAATCATGAAGTGAGCAATCTTGGAAGTAATTTCTGGGCACACGAAGGAGAAGGTAGTGATCGGGAATAGCCAGCATGGATTTATAAAGGTAAATCATGCCAAACCAACATAATTGCCTCCTGTCATGAGATGACTTCATCTGCTGATGAAGGGAAAGCAGAGAATGCTATCTACCTTAAATTTAGCAAGGCTTTCCATGTAGTCTCCCACAGAATCCTTGTATCCAATTTCAGATGGTCCAGTCTAGATAGGCAAAAACCTGACTGGATCATTGGTCAAAAGCACTCATGCTGTCTGGAGTCTGGTTACGGTGGAGTTCCTTGGGGGTCTGTCCTGTCTGATATCTTTATCAATGACCTGGAGGAACAGACAGGATGCAGTGCTATTAGGTCTGCAGGATTATGATACTAAACGGAGGGTGTGGTTGATATGCTTGAGATCAGGCCTGCCATTCAGAGGGATTTACACTTGCTGAAGGACTAGGCCAACAGGAACCTCATGAAATTCAATGAGAACAAGTAGACAGTCCTTTATCTCAGACAGACTAACCCCCTGCATACCCCAGGGTATGACTGGCTTGGTAGCAGCTCTGCTGAGAAGGACATGGGAGGCTTGGAGCAGGCTGAATGGGAGTCAGTGGTAAACTCTGGCAGCAGTGAAAGTACATCAGACTATCAACAGGAGCACAGAGAGCAGATCAAGGGAAGTGATTATTCCCTTTTACTCGGCACTCATTAGACCACAGCTGGCATAGCGGGTCCAGTCTTGAGTCTCCCAGTACATGAAAGCTGTTGATAAACTTGAATGACTCCACTGGAGGGCCAGCAGAATGGCTGGAGGTTGAAGCATGAGACTTGTGAGGAGAGGCTGAGGCATTGGGGTTTACTCAGCCTACAGAAGAGAACAGCAACTTTCCAGTTCCTAAGAGGAGGTTACCGAGACGACAGGGCTGGGCTGTCTGCCAAGGAATGAGAAATGAAGGTTATAAACCAAGAGGGGAGGCTCTGGCTAGATAGAAGAAAAAAAAAAAAAACCCGACCATAAAATGACACTATGGGGATAATTAGGTAGTGGACTAGATTACCCAGAGGGGTTGTGCAGTCTCCATATGGAGGATTTTAAGACCTGATTGGACAAAGCCATAAGCAACCTGGGACCTCCCAAAGTCACTTCCACTCTGAATTATTTTATGGTAACTCTCAGGATGGATCTTCTCCATCTTCTCTGTAGAATTTCCTCCACATAATACAATTCATATCAGTCTATGTATTTAAAGTTGGTGGATATGCTGCTATTCACCCCACAGACCAGGAAAATTACATAAAGGGTTGCCCCTCTAGTTTTAACTAAACAAGATCTAAGACAATTTGAGCAAGAACATCACTAGACAGGATGCGACAACATTTTTTTTTTATTGTTTTAATACAAGTGAATAGATTAAGAGATCTGAAATGTTGTAAAGCAATATACATACTGAATAAATAATATGCACAGGAGAGTCATGTCTACATTATAACACTGGCTAGTATTCAGAATACTTAAAATAAATCCAGTGACATTGGATAAAGTCCGTAAAAATGCTATCCTGTCTTCCCTTGTATGAAATTGTTCAAGTATAAAAAAATCCAATACAGTGTAAAATATTAAATTCCATTTCGGTCAAGAATAAAAATTGCAAGTATTGTAGTTTCACAGGACAATGTAAAGCAGCATTTTCTAGCAAAGGGAAAAATAGTCAGTCTACATACAGATGAGTGAGAAAACGGCACTAATGTGTTTGAGAGGTCTACATGAAAAACTAGTAGAGGGAAAAAGAATGAACTAGCAATATTTTATGTAAAAACCTAAAAAAGTGTTAATTTAAGAGTACCCTCATACAGTGCACATACTGAATTTAAATAAATCCAAGTCAACATCCTTAGTTAATTAGGTTAATATTTAATATGCTACATCTAAGCCTACTAAATAATTTATGCCATGAGATGAATACATAATTTTACAGTGTCACATCTAAAGTTGCTTTCTTTAGAGTGCAGCATAGTAAAACTTTCAAAATAAATATTTCTTTTTAAATAGCATAACAATTAAGGCACAGTATAAATCACATACCATTAACCCTTCAAGAACTGCAGTCTTGGTAACAAAAGTTGCCTTGTGTACTGTATGTTCGCTAATAAATATTTTAAATAGAATCCTGAAATAGATATTAAAATTGTACAAATGGTTTCAGAAAAGAAAATTCCCTTAAAACAGTTCTTAAAGGTTTTAATTCATTAAGCTTCTTCCTGCCTTTATTCACAAGTTACGAATAGATGCAATAAATAGAAAGAGAAGGCTGTTGTAGTAAAGGGCTGATCCTATTTTAGAATCAGAATAGCTGACACCAGCAGTTAAAGTTTCCCAAAAGTGAAACAGGATGGGGCGAGGGATTAGGATGTGACAAGCTCATCACATGAGCACGAGTGATGTGTTCTGTCCAGAACTGTCTGTGTTATTGATTGTCTCTACAGCTGTTGCACCCCTTACTTCCACATCACTTGCTCCATAGTTCCACTCATCCAGAGGACAGAGAAGAAAATAACTTTGGTGCCTGTCCGCCATCTTACTAGCCGGCCATCTTCCTTGGGTTGTTCGATGCCTGTTAGTGAGACAGTGAGAAGGTACTATCTCACGAAGACAACTTCTGAAAGCTAGAAAGGACAATCAGTGCTTTAAGCTTGTTTCCTCTTAAAATGGATAAAGATTACGTATTGCTGACTCAGTTTTTTCCCTGGTTCAAACTTTTCAAATACCATTTTCTTACTTATAAAAGGCAGTTTTGCTTCCCTGATACTGTAAAAGGTACACCTTTGCCTTTTTTGGTTCGTGTTTGTTTGTTTGAAAATGTGAAGTCCCATTGCTACTCCTGCCACTCTTTCATGACAGTACAGTATTTTTTTTTCCCCCTTTTTCTTCTGGCTTGATACTTGAAACTAGACATGCCACACTACCCCTCCCCTCTAACAACATGATTTGGATGCATACTGTATGAAGACAGTGGAATAAAAATCTTTAGTTTCGCAATAGCATTGCTTTCCTTAAAGCTCCTTAGTTAATACCAATTGTCTCTGATTAACTACTTATACTGGAAGGCTGAAAAGAGGAAGAGAAAGAGCGAGCTTCCTTCAGGACTCCATCTGCTATTGCATACGGTCTGTCTGCAGCTGTTGGGGCTGGTACTGGCCAAAAGCGGCAGCAGCCGCAGCGGCCGTCCCCGGCGCTGCTGCGGTGATGGGCTGCTGCACGGCATAGCCGTAGCCCCCCGCCGCCACGTACCCGGCAGCGGCAGCCGGCGAGGCGGCGTACGGGTACTGCTCATAGGCGGCCGCGGCGGCCGAGTACTGGGCATACGCAGCTCCGGTGTAATCGATGTAAGGCGTAGTGGAAGCAGCGGCTGCCGCAGGCTGAACGTGGGGAATTACCACTCCGGGCTGCACAAAAGCCTGTGGATAGACATAGTGAGCAGGTATCCTGTTGAAAGATGGGAGAGGGAGTTAGAGTCGGTACAGGAGTCAGCGCCTAAGCGTCATATCCATACTCCGAACTAAAACAAACTCAATTTAGTTGTTGTTATGTGCATAGGGTTGCCACAATAACTAGATTGAATGGACCAATTATCGGTTCACTGGCCCAAAGAGAAGCATCGCTCCAAAGCACAGCATTATAGTTGAGTTAAATAGGAGTGTTTAATGTTGCTTGAGGATATTATGTTTAATGCTGTTAAAATCTTTAGAAGGACCAGGATTACTGATGCCAGTTTTAAGACAACTCTAAAGGAGTAAGCTTGATTATTCCATCTGGAAAATGGTGGTATTTGTTTTTCAAAACACCTGTAAGTCGTTTTTATTACCCTGCTTCTCGCTTAACTACTCCACTCTTAGTAAAATTATTTCCTGCAATACTTTTATTATTAGTAACTGAGCAGTTTGACAGTATTGCTATAATGAGTTTGACAATAGCCAATGAGGCACCAAAATGGTTGAACCCTGACTTTATGTAAAGTCTTCTTGGGGAGGCAGGGGAAAGAGTGTATTGTGGCAACCCTACTTAAGTTGCTATGCAGACTCAGCACACATTAATTTCTCTGCAACCTCAGTCACCCTTATTAAAAATAAGAAAAAAACCAACACAGGCGACAAAGGAGTTTAAATAAAGTTCACAAGTGTGGTAAACACAGCAAGAATCACACTTTCCAAACGAACGATAGTGCAGCTCACTCCGTCACAAGAGGCCATTGAGGGGAAGCTACATAGATGCTATTAAAATCCATAACAGTGACTCCTAAGTACATGTGCATCACACTTTTATAAAGTTTGTAAGGACACAAGGGTCAAACCTGTTTGATTATCAGGCCACTGATGTCCTGTTTTGTGCCAGCTTGTTTATTTCTATGCAAGACATACAGCATAGAGTTTTTTGGGACATGGGCATAGGATTAAGTCTAAATAGATCTGGTGCTTAACAAAAGCAAAAAAACCAAATTTACAGCTTAAGAAATAACCATTCTGAACAGACCAGTACATTCTTTCCCATCTTCTCCAAGTCACAAAACTTGCTTCCTTGACTTGTTTACTTAGCTCTTCAGTTTTGAAAACTGGTCATATCTTTGTCTTAGCACACAAGTGTACATACAAGTTCATCTCATAGTTGTATTTTATCATATAATATGATTTTAAAAAATAATATACTCAATATCATTATCATTTTACATTCATAACCCTGTCTTGCATCTGGATTTCCACAGAGAAGTCCTTCATATATGCAACTCCCTTCCAGCCAGTGAATCTTTATAAATCCACGAAAAACTGCTTGTGCAGATTTACTACTATTTTATACTTAACTTTACAGACAGCTCTAAAGACCGCACCAACTTTTTAGCGCACTGTAAGCACAGATGCAAGTGGCAACGGTAAAAACTGTCCTCTTTTCTCCAAATTCAAGATTTAATGGAAAGGAATTTTTTTGTTTGTTACATTTTTTAAATAAATTCAAGATTTACTTAAGTGGTCAACAAGGCAACGTTTCAATCAGAAGGGACACTGTCAACTAGATTAATAGCAAAACATAGTTTAAAATAAGTGGTAGTCAGGTTTTGCAACAGCCTACTTTTCTTTTTAAGAAAGAAAGAGCTCAGTTGATTGAATAGAAATATTAGCAGAGAGAGATGTTCAGTTGCCGTGTTTAAGACACGAACACCACAATCATAAAAACCCAACGTGTCAATGAAATTAATTTCCTTCTGTGTGAAG